>JAFBJT010007226.1:95404-106434 GCA_016785325.1 Chascanopsetta lugubris
CTAATGTTACTAATGTTGTAAACCATGTTTAGGTGATGGTAAATTCATGAAAATGTCAGTATGAAATTGTTTTGTAATATTTTTAGAATTGACAAAAATGACCGAAATCTTACTCACTGTACCTTCAATTATCAAGAATAATGGAGTGTTCATTTATTTCGTTAACTTTAATAGTGGCCTTTTGTGTATTTCTCTGGAAAAAGTTCGGACCCCCCCCCCACCCCCCGCAGTAAATCAGGAGCTAAGAAGAGTCCAACCACAGAACTGCTGCTCAGGGTCATGTGACTCATGGTTTAACCATTCAATAATCAGGTCGCCCTCAAAAATGCTAAATATTTGCTGGTGACATCTTTTCTTATGTGTCGACTCAATACTTGTCTTTGTTACAAATGTTACTCATGTTGCTTTACATGTTGTTATACATGTTGTTTTAAACATGTCGCCAGTGAAGTGATTGAGTTTAGGCTGATGGTGCCACGGAACAAGTCTAGCAGGCATATTTCATAACATCACAAACAAGGTGATTCATTCAGAATGAAAATATTTCTTTCTTACAACTGGAACCTTTCAAATTAACATTAGATATCTGAATTAAAGGGACAGTGTGCAGGACTTTTCCTGAAATAACGACTCATGCAAAGAGTATTCACTCATCTAGATGAAGGCGTTTCAACTGCTATTTCACCACTAGATGTCACTAAGTATGACACATCATACCTTTAATTGTGTCCTCTGAGTTTAAAGGTGCAGTATGTAAGATTTCTGTGATTTTTGTCACTTCCCAAAATATTACAAAACAATTACATACTGATATTTTTATGAATTTGTAATCACCTAAATGAGTGATTGATTTCCATTACTCTAAAATGAGCCCATTAATGTAGATTTACATGGGGAGTGGGTCCTCTCTACGGGGGCCGCCATGTTTTTACAGAAGCCCAGAGTGGACATACTGGACCTCTTTTGAGTCCTAATAACAACTGAAGTGGACCACAGGTTCTCCTGCATCTTCAGAGGGGTGAGGGTGAGGTGACGGATACAACATGCAACTTCACCACTGGATGTCACCAAATCTTACACACTGCACCTTTAACATGCTGAAAGTGGCACATGCATGTGACACACACATGTCTGATATCACAGACATTGAGGTGACAACAAAGTAGCAGCAGCTGGGGCATGATCCAGAATAGGTAGTCATAGAATCGACCCCCTGTCAATCAACAGGCCAGGCCCCTCCCACATGAAAACAAACCACAGAGAATACGGGGGTTTACTTACCACAGCGAACTCTACAACAAGGGATGTGAACAGCTGTTATAACTGAACAGAACATGACTCAGTGTGAACTGGAAATGAACACATTAAACACAACACGGCGTGTGGTGATAAAGGAGTTGGTCAAACGTGTGAATTCGGACTCACCTCTACATGTCAGCTCCGCTGATTCCGACACCACGCTGTTTACTGAGCTGCGTTCAAGACACCCACGTTACTAAAATATTATCAGCCTGACATTTACAGCGGTAAACACGAGGGCACCGGGTTAAACTGCGTCCACGTGGATTCAGTTAAGTGTGTTTAAGCTCATATTTCAGTTTGTAATGTCAGGAACGATACGTCGAGTCCACAACCTCATGAGTCCATGTGATTAATTTGTTTGAATCCTCTTCCGGGTACGAGCTGGAGAAACTGTGAGGCGGGTCTGTCACATGGTGCGTTCAAGTGCAGTAGAAGGTCACGTCAGGACGCTATTACAGAGAATGTGTTTAATAATGTATTTAATTGTATTTATTTATTTGCGTCAATCTTATCTGTGAACAGAATATCTCGTAAATAAGACATACTGAAAAACAGATAAGAGCAACATTAAATGTGCAATGTGTCCGTTCAAAGCTACAGCATAAAGATGGAGATGGAAAAGACCATTTCGATGAGTTACAACAGCAACAGAAGTGTACATTTGGGTTTTTATTTACTCATAAAACAGTTGCATTAGATATTTAGATCTAACCATATCGTACAGACCTAAAAGTACATGTAAGAAGAACAGGGTTGGTCTTACTGGGGTGTGAGAGTGAATCCCCAACCACAACGTAACTGATATACTCGAATTAAATTGAGTTAATTGGCTTACCAAGTTGTTACGCCACGAGGGGGCGTTACTGGAAGTTTTCCTTGACCGAACAAAAATGTGTCCGATTATTTCAATGATACATGAACGCATCACAAATGACGTCACAATAGCCGCCAAAATAGGAAAACACAGATGAGTGGAAGTCTGTGTTGTATATATCACAAAACACGAAATAACGGAAACAACCGAGCAAAACAAAGATGGCGGCAGCATCATCAACAACAACAGGTAACTCACACCGCGTTGTGCCACAACGACTGCGGTGGATTTGTTGTGACGCTGTGTAAGCTAATGCTAACAACATGCTAGCAGCAGTTCAGTTGAACGGCTGTCGTGTTTGTGTTTGAATCGTCAGGTGTGTTGAGTCACCTGAGTCTGCTGGAGGTCCAGGCGAGAAGCCGGAGAAATGTCCCCCAGCAGAGGAGCCGTGTGACGGAGCTGAAGGCTGAGGTCGAGGCGCTGAGGCTCCGGAGAGAGGAGTTAAAGACTGAGATACACACACAGCAGGTGAACACACACATTCTAATGAAGTCTGAGATACACACACTCACACATGAATGAAGTCTGAGATACACACACAGCAGGTGATTAACGAACACACACACAGACACATACTCTAATGAAGTCTGAGATACACACACAGCAAGTGATTAACGAACACACACACACACATTGACACCGTGCAGTACTGGTGAATTTATGAACACACACACACACACACACACTCTATGACTAAGTCTGTTGATGACTTGTTGTGCGACAGACTCTTCAGAGACTGAGGACGTCCTGGGACAAACTGAGTTCACCGGAGGAAGAGGAGGACATGGATGAAGACTCGGAGAACTCCGAGCTGCTGAAGCTGATGGCCAGACACTCGCAGCTGAGGGACCTGCTGCACGCCCATCACCTCATCGGTACACAGCACCCCCACCCACTGTGGTACTCCTTCATTCCACAGGGAGAGGCTCTTTCTCAGTCCGTTTCCCCCCTCTGCTCACGTCACCAGGCGGCTATGACATCACCAAGACTCGCCGCGGCAAAGGAGTGTGCGTGTCCGTGGCGACGGCCTACCAGGGCGTCTGCTTGGACACGTACCACCTGGAGATGGACCTGAGGCAGACGGTGAGGATCAGCCGCCACAACGTGCCTCCCTTCATTCCCCTGAACAGCCTCACGGAGCAGAGCCACCTGCAGACGGACATCAGAGCTTTTCTGGACGCGCTCAGCCGCCACCTCAACGCCTTCGCGGGAAGGAAGCAACAACTGAAGCTTGTCAAGGTTTGTTCTTTTGTTAAAGTCCACCTGTTTTTTAAAAACGGGGCTGTCCAAACTGTTTCCACCGAGCCACTGGCAGAGAAAAGTACACAGAGGCTGGGCCACTAGTTTCAGGCTAGCTAGAGCAGCTATCCCCAATAAAGCTCCACCTAGTGTTTGAAACTAGGAAGTACAATCAAGTCGGGCACAAACTTCACTTTGGCCACAATTGGCCCGCGGAACATAGTTTGGACACCCCTGGTTTAAGGGTTTTAGATGTTCACTGTCCAACCTTCCTTCTCCTGTTTGGACACTCCCTCGAGCTCCTTCCCCGCCCTCATAGATCAACCATACCGTTCGGTGAAGGACGAGAAAACATGTAAACAAAACCAAAACGTGACTCGTGTAAATAACGTGGCTCTGACCCCTGCGTGATCTCAGGAGCAGATGAAATCCGTGGAGGTGATGGAGAGCAACGCTTTGTGTTCCATACTGGTGCTGATGCTGATCGTGCCCAGGACCAAGATGGCCGTCCTCTGCACCATGGAGTACGCCGACCACACCAGAACTCTTCCCACCAGGGTCCAGTTTGAATGTGATGGTAGGTTTGAGGTCTCAGCACTGATTTATAAGATGAAAATAGTTCTTGCCCACTCACAAGAAACCTTTTTACACTGCTATTGTTTTAGATTATTCATCCAATGAAACATAATCACAAGTAAATGACTCTGAAATAAACACAACATAATAATAATACAGTTAGTTTAGGTGATAATAAGAATTTGATGATGTCTTGAAATGATACATCAGATGTGTGCATATGTAACAAAAGCTTTAAACATATTTACATATCGCACACTTTCCCCCCACACCCACACACGTCGACCACAGTGTTATTTACTCACTCTCCCTCGTGACATGTGGTTTTACTCTCATTTTGCAGCCAAGGAGATTCTTGCCTCTCCAGAGTGGAGGGAAAACGTCAGTGTGCTGATGGACACTCCGCTGCACGAAGCCCTGAACACCATGAAGAGGATGGGCCGCATTGTTTAATCTGATGACAAATAATGAAACCACCTAGTCCTGGTCGACACTTTCAGGTTCCACCCTGGAGGTTTCAGTATTTCCACACGGTTTCTTCTCTTTGAGACTCTCCACAAACGCCGTCACCCTCTTTTGTAACGCTTCCCTCTGAAGCCGCCTCGCCCTCTCCACTTCCTCTCGGGCTCTCCGCTGTTGCCTGGCCACTTCCTTCTCCGATATGGAGTCGATGGTTGCGATACTCTTCATCTGCATGAGAGACACGTTGCTGCCGATGTTGGCCGCGTGCCTCACGGGTTTGGACGCTGGCGGCGCCGAGACCGAGCGACTCTCCGCCGCCACCCCTGAC
This sequence comes from Chascanopsetta lugubris, assembly GCA_016785325.1. Lineage (NCBI taxonomy): Eukaryota > Metazoa > Chordata > Actinopteri > Pleuronectiformes > Bothidae > Chascanopsetta > Chascanopsetta lugubris. The sequence continues at coordinate 100,186 of JAFBJT010007226.1, forward strand.
CTCTGCTGCTGCTGGAACGTCCTGCCGTCAGACGTGTGGACTCCCCGGGCATTGATCTCCGTGTGCTCTCCGATCTCCTTCATGGCGATGTTGATGACGGCCTTGGGCTCGCACACTTTGACCATCACCACCCTGCTGATGTCTTTCATCAGCGAGTCCCGTCTCTGCCGCAGCATTTTGCGAGTGTAGTGATACTGTCTCTCCAACATGCTCAGTTTGACCTGCAGATCTCTGTCTTCCTTCTGGTTCAGCACTCTCAGCTCCCTGTGCACCACCGTCTGTCTGTAGACTGGATCCATTAGTCGAAAACAACCCACCAAATGTTCCTTTATATCTGCGTCTTTCCATTAAAGCTGCAGTGTCTTTTCCTGGCCTGTTGCGTGAGCTTCATTCTCTGGAGTGTCTCGCTGCTATGGCTGTCTGAGAGTGTGTAATCCAATACCTCCATTGTTGCTGAAGGAAAGTGGATGGGATTCTTTGAGTTCAATGCGATGAGATTAGATTTCATCACGCGAACACTGAGCCTCCCACAGGTTTTACATTGAATAACAATCACACATTCAGTTTTATGGAGCCATCCTGCTCTGTGGAACAATTATCATGCCCCTTCAGTGTCAGTAGACATTGTATCACATCATAATGAATTCATGTTGACAATGTGAAGAATACAGCTGCAATAAAACACATTCTCATTCTTGACAATATTTACCTGCTTTTATTTTTTTAAGTAATAAAGACAAAAGTAAATAGAGGAAGATGTCATTTTTTTAAAGTCTTGATTCATGAAATTATGAGCAAAAATTCTGTAAATATTTGCAGTATTATTTTGTTGTACACCAGTGACTTTCTAGTGAGAATTTGTAAGTCTGGAGCCCCCCCCCCCTCCCGCCCCCTCATTCGCTGACGCTACAAAATAAAAATCTCCCCAAAACTTCAGTTTCCTTTCAACTGACAAGCCTCTAACATGAAGATGTGGTGAGTCTTTCATTTCTTTTGTAATATTATTTTTTAATGTACAAATACTGTCAACAGTTTTTATTAAACCATATTTGCCATTTGCTACTGTAAATTTTTTTAATGTTTTTTTTCATTAAAACATTAACTTTTAACACAAATCCATCATATGGGAACAGAAACTAACACTACCTAATGTGTTCTCTCTACAGCGTATGCGCACTATCTGACCAGTGACGCCCTGTCACAATTAGACCTTAGTCAAATTAACAGTTTCTTTATGTTCCTGCGCTGTTTAGAAACTTCTAAATCTACAAAAGTTCGTAAAAAATAAGGAAGTAAACGACCTTTATTTGTTTTGAGGTCCGGATTTGTGTGTTTGTCAATCAGTGACTCCACAGGAATGCGTGTAGGTGAAAACGCGCCGTCCCGGTAGCTAAATCGAACGTACCCACAATGACTCAGCCAATACAAACGCTGGTTCTCAGCAGCACAACCGAGCGGGGTCTAACCCCTGGAATTCGGGTTCCGGACCTGAAAGTGCAGGTCCGGGTCTGCATTTCAATCATATATTGATCAGCAGAAGCAGTCGCGGGGAACACGGAGTGAGTCAGGTAAACACACGTCATCTCAGAGAACTCCTTTTGATGAAGCAGAGCGCCCACAGCTAACGATCGAGTCATCATTGGTTAGATAAGACCGGATGTTGCATTCCTAATTGTTCTGATGAGATATCGACTGTGATACATTATTCACCTATTCAGTTTAGAAAGTGGGTCAAAACAGAGCCAGAGTCAGTTCAGCGCCGGTTCTTCCTTCTTCTGTTAAATAGTTTCCCTGTCCTAGTTTCATTCTGTCAAAGTGCTGAGTCAGCAGAGTGACTCAGCACTTACAACAGTAGTTGTTTTGAATGACATGTTGATTGGTATGTGATTGATATGGACTTATAACAGTCTCTGGAATAAAGAAAGTTGATTTCAAAATAATTTACTTCTCATGAAATTATACACTTATTCCATAAATAATAAAGATGAATGATTATACATTTAATTGAGAAATATAACTGAGGTGTATTCAATAATAATTCAACATTCAATAATAAGAAGTTTTGAATAATTTGGACATCATATACAGGAGCAGCTCTGATGAAAATATAATAGGCCTAATCATGAAGACTATAAATGATTTTATTGTATTTTTAATATAATAATATATTCAAGAAGTACCTTAACTTTACAAGCAGTTTCTATGTTTGTGTACAAACTTTACATTTCCCTCTTGTTGTGTTGTCACAGTTCCACAGCTCTGACTTGGATGCATCACATCCTGCAGCCTGGAAGGTTTTTACTGAGGAACACCAACAACACGGTGAGTGTTTACTCTGAAAATGAAACGTTTAAGCCCAGGTTGATGGCACTTCGAAAGTAAGCTGTTTGTTATTTCATTGAAACAACTATTTTAAAAAATCTAATTTCTTCTGTCAACAGACCTGGAGAAAGTGTTGTTCCAGTTTGTACGGTATGATGCGCGCGGTGTGTGTCGACGTCCCCGGAGGACCAGAGAATTTACTGCTGCGGAGCATCAACAGACCCCAACCCAGAGACGGAGAGGTCCTGATTAAAGTTCATGCTGCTGCTATGAACAGGGCGGATTTATTACAGGTACGTTACAGTATAAACTCTATGTAAATACAGTGGTCTGGTGTCTATTTTCAGATAAGTCACTATATTAGTCACTATGTCAACATTGTAGTATTTTTGTCTGTAGATGGATCAAACGTGGAAAGAAGCCAATTTCAGTTTATATCGCGTTGCACGACCTTGCCTTAAGTGTTTCTTCGCTTATTGTTTTTACATTTGAACTGATATCCTAAAGAATACGTCCTGGATGTTAATAAACATGTTGATGAAGTATGCTGCAAATTGAATTAATCGTCAGGATCTAGTCAAATTAAATTTGGGTTCACACAGGGCCTGGGTGGAGGGGTGCACTTCCTGTACAATATAAACTCAAAACAAAACAATTCCAACACATTCCACTCAGACAACAAAGACAATTACAGCGAGTGATGCTCTGAAACTCACGTGAACTCGCGTTTACATCCCGTTTTCCCCAGAGACGAGGACTGTACCCGCCCCCTCCAGGTGCAAGCGACATCATCGGCCTGGAGGCGGCCGGGACTGTGGAGGCCCTGGGCCCTGGGGTGAAAGGAGGCTGGAGGCCCGAGGACAGAGTCATGGCTCTGCTCTCTGGAGGAGGATACGCACAATACGTTGCTGTCCCCGAGGAGGTCCTCATGCCCGTTCCCCCCGATCTCACTCTGTGGCAGGCCGCTGCCATTCCAGAGGCCTGGCTCACTGCTTTCCAGCTGCTGGTTCTCATAGGTAGAGTTTTTTTGAAAAACCCAATCTTCTCTCTCTCCGTGACGAACGTTCATCGTCGTCCTCTCTGCCGCAGCCCAGGTGAAGGAGGGCGAGGTGGTGTTGGTTCACGCCGGAGCCAGCGGCGTGGGCACGGCCGCCGTTCAGCTGGTCCGTCTGTTTGGCGCCGTTCCCATCGTCACGGCCGGGAGCTCGGAGAAGCTGAAAATGGCCGAGTGGCTTGGAGCCGCAGCCGGGTTCAACTACAAGACAGAGGAGTTTGCACAGGGAGTTCACCACTTCACTGGAGGTGAATTGTGTGATGGAGGAATATTCAGTGTAGTAGTAGTTTTACCGTGACAACAACAAACAAATACTTCTGCAGACATGCACGGATATTTCAAGTAGGGCTTGTTGTTTCTATGTATTCTGTACATTCTATAGATAGTAGGTAAAAAAACAAACTACACTATGACAACCCCAAATTCCTTGTTATTTTAAAGGCCAAATCATTTACTGAAGTATCTGAGAAATCCAGAATAATCGCAAATACTCAGAATTTAATCATGGGACTATTTTTCAACTATGGTGTAATACACAATCTGAGTCTTTCAAGTTTGCTTGGGTGTCCATCTCATACTTAGTTAAGATAAGATAAGCCCTCGTCATTCTGCAAGTATCATAGCAGCAGCAAGAGCATTTAAAAGCACAAGGACAAACCAGTATTAATAACAATAAGCAGACACAGAAAATAATAATAAACAAGACAGAACTGTGATAATGAACCTTTGTTCGCGTCCTTCAATGACACTGGTTGAATAAGTGAATGATGTCACCTGACCGACAGGCAGAGGAGCGGACGTCATCCTGGACTGTATCGGAGGATGTAACTGGGAGCAGAACGTCAGCTGTCTGGCCACAGACGGCAGGTGGGTGCTGTACGGAACCATGGGCGGCAGAAAGGTGGAGGGAGAGCTGCTGGGGAAACTGCTGGCCAAGCGGGGACACTTACTCAGCAGCCTCCTCCGCTCCCGCAGCCTCCAGGTGAGAACGGAACCACAGGACACCACCTGTTGGTGACAGGAAAACAAATGTTGGAGTCTAATTTGACATTATTTACAAACGGATCCACGTTCTTCCTCCACCCTCAGTACAAAGCCGACCTGGTGGAGGCCTTTACCCGCCGGGTGTTGCCACACTTCTCGCAGCACGCTGCCCCCCTGAGGCCGGTCATCGACAGCACGTTCAACCTGGACGACATCGCAGAGGCTCACAGACACATGGAGGCCAACAAGAACATGGGCAAGATCGTCATCAACGTGATTCCACAGGAAAAGGAACCTTAACAGCAGCACAGTGTTTCTACACAAATCCCATCGTACCAAGATGCACATGTAATTTTTTATGAACAAATCCTACAATGTTTTATGAAAACTATTTTTTGATTTTGTATGTGATGGAATGCTCAGCACACAACATAAACCATGCCAACATTTGATTTGTGTGTTTTTGTAGTCTGTAATAATATACCACTAGATCAATCAAACACGATGGAGGATGCGCACCAAACAAACTGCTTTAAAAAAAACAATTTAAACGTTTTTTAAAGCTAAATAAACAGCGAAGAGGCGATGTTTAAAAACAGGCGACAACTTTTATTTTCAACAGACATTTCAAATCTTATAAAACAGCACGGTAAATCATCTAACAAAGCTTCTTTTATAATCACAAAGCCACAAGCTTTCAATATAATACTGTGGTTCTTCCTCTCTACACTAGTGTTGCGGGAGTGTGTCTCTGTGCGGAGTCGTCTCCGTCATGTTTGTCACGCGCGAACCTGATAAACTGCATCGAATCATCGACTGTCTCAGACGTCTGAAACACAGCGAGACCTGGAGCTCTCTCAAACACACACACACACACACACACACACACACACACTCACACACACACACACAGCTGGGGTTATTGTACATTATAACGTAGTATTTGGTTTGCACTGTAACGAACATTTAAAAGGATAATAACAGTGTTGCTTGTAGTTACAGGACATTTTACTGCATCTTCTACCATCTACGTCTAGTTGGATGTTTGTGTATAACACAAAATGCACGAGAGGATCACTTCTGTATTTGGATGAATCATGGACTGGGATCGATTGGCACAAGCTGAAACCGACAGGACGACAGCACCACCCGACAATGACACAGTCATCTCTCTAAATTCTACCGTCTTAAAGGTACGTGAGGCAGCTCTTACTTAATATTACTTTGAATGCCAATGAGTGAACAGCCTGTTGCAAAAGCTATAAAATGACACATTCTCTGAGTTGCTAGATGAGCTCTATGAGCCTATAGTCAGCTATTGACACTTTCTTTGGGAAATGATGCAGATGTGCCGATGTGGAGCCTCACCTTCGCTCTGAAACCAAGAAACGATGCTCAAAACCTCGTGAATGGAGTCTGCGATCAAACCAACCCACTCGCTTGAACCCAATGCCACTATTGCCACCGACGACCATTTTTGGAAAGTTCCCTAATGCCTCTTTAAAACACCTCAACACTTCATCTTTTCCTCTTCACCCTTAATGTTCTCAGCTACCAAATGTAACAACAGTGATTGTTGGTTTTCCAAAGCAGGTGAAATCAAAATACAGGAAGTTCAGTGATGACAACAGGTCACAGGCAAAGTGTCAGGAGGCACAACGCTCTAACTGCCAGTGTAATTACTGAGATGATGTGCGCAAACCAAAAAGGAAAATAATGGCACCAAACAGCCCAATCTCTTATGAGTTGTGCTGGTAGAGTAGGAAGAGAAAAAGGCATGAAGGAGCAGAGAGTAGACATGGTTACATATTGAGTATATGTTGTGTTCAGTAGCACCGAGTCAGAGAGAGAGAGAGAGAGAGAGAGAGAGAGAGAGAGAGAGAGAGAGA
>JAFBJT010007243.1:0-26029 GCA_016785325.1 Chascanopsetta lugubris
ATTGGTGAATTGTATTCATTGTCAGTTAACATTCTTTTTGCTAATGCCTAAAAATTAGATGGAAACATACCCCCCCCCCCCCTTAAAGGTGCACGGTGTGAGAGGTTTTTTTTTAAAGGACATTTCTATTGGTAGAAAAAATAATTTGAAAATCATTTTCATACTTACCTGAATGTATAATTCTTTTCCATTCCCTTGTACATGAGCCCATGAGTTATCTTTACCTGAGGGGTGGGTCCCCTCTACGGGGGCCGCCATTTTTTTTCAGTAGCTCAGAGTGGACGTCCCAAACATCAACTCGGGTCGACCACAGGTTCTCCTACATGCACAGAAGGGTGAGGGTGAGGTGATGGATACAACATGCAACTTCACCTCTAGATGTCACCAAATCTTACACACTGCACCTCTGAAACATTTTAGGCAATTTTTGATTGAATAGTTGTGTCAACTTGCTTCAAAAGGTTGCCTAAACTTTCTAACCTAGTATCTGGGTTACTGTTGGTGCATGTGTCTCTCAAGCCTGCAGATGTAGAGGCCCTGCGTTCAAAACCTGATCCGTGTGTTTGCAACCTCACCTGCTGCAGGTACTGTATATAAGTACATATACATTATATCTGTGTGTGTGTGTGTGTGTGTCAGATGAATGCTGTGCGGGGGGGCACAGTCACCTGGCGCCCCCAGCCGTGGCAGGACGGGGACGGGGGAGGAGGGGAGCCCCTGTCCGACAGCGACTCGGAGGAGGAGGACTTCCCCGATGACAGCACCACCCCGCTGGGTGACTACATCACACACGGTGAGAGAGGAAATGAAGAACGTGGATTTTTGCTTGGACTCATTTCTCCTCCTCCTGACCCTCCCTAACATTTTCAATCTGCTTTCATGTTTGGTGTTTTTTTATTTTAAATTTTTTTTTAGGACTGAAGCAGCTCCTGGATGCTCAGCAACTGTGTGATGTCACTCTGCTTGTTGAGGGGAAGAAGTTCATGTGTCACAGGTAATTTTGAAAAGGAGTCGTTTAGTTTAAAGCTTGTTTTCATATCTACACTCATCGGCCCAAGAACCAATTCCACCAATTCAGCAATGTCACATTCGGAGAACTGATAAGGGAACGGATGGATACGTGGAGCAAGTCACTAAAGCTGCCTGCCATGTTTTCGGTAGACTTCTCTTGGGGAAGGATGATATGATGATATTGACTGTAAACCATTAAAGAGGCTGTTCACAACTGGTTTCTTTAAGCCTTTTGACTATTTTAGTTGAACAATGTCTTAAAAAGGAAACGTTGCCCTGACAATACTGTTATTGACACAATTCATTATTTCAGTCGGACCTAACTAATAACTGGCTGAGATACCTGTCACCCGAACTGAGCAGCCGAGCTTTGGGGATCCTGCGCACACTCTCGCGGCGCTTCAGCAGAATCCTCACAACGCGCCGGAGAAGAGTTCGCCACCAAAGCAGCGACACAGCTGGACGTTTGTAAATTAGGGAGTTACAGACGATGTAGATGTGTCGTCCCGGGGGCTGCTGCCACCATCCTGGAAAGATAGCATTTTTTTTGGGTGTAGCCTCTTTTCCAGAGCGATGATGGACTCCACCTTTAAAATGTATGCACCATTTGCAATTAGATCGTTTGTATCATGCACATTCTGTGGCTAATCCTGTCAGCCAAACGGATGCAAAATATTTCACGGCTTGATTTCAGAAAGAATCCATGTTTACGGTGAAAACGTAAAATAAGAAAAGAACACAACATCTGTCCACAGACACGTTTTTTGATCATTTGTCCCGGCAGTTGTCGTGCAAATGGAAATGGTTGGAATTGTGAAATAACAGATTAATTGGCTGTTGCAATATAGTAATAAATTCCGTTTTGTAACTGTCAGGGACTTAAAGTAGAAAAAGACTGCAACTTCTAATAAAGCCTCTATGACACGAGGCCCACTCTGTGCTTTGTAAAATCCATTTTGTAAGTTAACAAACGAGGCACATGACAAAGTAGTTCACTGCTTCAAAGGAGCTCCTTCTCTTTGAAGGAGGGAAGACTTGTTTTCTTTGACTTCAACAGAATCACGTCTTCTCCCCTGATATTTGACCCCGTCTTCTCTCAGAGTCCTCCTAGCCGCTGTGAGCCCCTACTTCCGGGCCATGTTCACCAGCCCCCTGGTGGAGTCCCGCCTCACCGAGATTCGTCTGGAGGAAGTGACACCGTCTGTCATGGAGACCATCATTCAGTTTGTATACACAGGGGAGGCGGGACTTTCCCTGGATACAGCTGAGGATCTGTTTGTAGCCGCCAATCGGCTGCAGGTCATGCCCCTTCAGGACCTGTGCTCCAGGTAATGTCAAAGTGACTAACCAGCGTCTATTTACTCCTGTTGCGTTCCATTTCTCTCTCTCTCTCTCTCTTCTCATTCCTCCCCTTCCTCCCCTCCTTCCCCCCCCCCCCCCCCCCCCAGGTTTCTATTTGAACACCTCTCCGTAGACAACTGTCTGGGGATGTACTCTCTGGCCCGCTCGCACCACGACCAGCTGCTGCTGCGTGCCTCCCTGCGGCTCGTGGCTCAGCACTTCCCGCGGGTGGCTCGTCAGAAAGACTTCCTGCTGCTGGACCACGGCACCTTAGGGAGCCTCCTGAGCTCAGACCGCCTCGGGGTGGACTCGGAGGCCGAAGTCTACGATGCGGCGCGGCGCTGGGCCGAGCACCAGCCCTTGGACCGCTACGTCCACATGCCCGCGCTGCTTCACCACCTGCGCCCCGGGCTGCTGTCCAAGGAAGAGAGCCGGCGACTGAGCCAGGAGCTGGGGCCGGCGGCCGCCGGCGAGGGTCTCGGCGGGCCCCTGCGGCCGCGAGAAGGGATGTTTGAAAAGAAGATCGTCTGCGTGGACCTGACGCCTCGCGAAGACGAGAATTTAGCCGCGAGAGAGTACACGGTGGACTGCTTTGATCCTCGGACCGGGAAGTGGGAGAAGATAGCCGCTCTGGAATCCCTGGTCAGTCCGGGCTGCACCGCGCTGGGCGACCGGCTGTTTGTAGCCGGCGGTATCCTGCGGACAGGCTCGGTGTCTGCTTCGGTGCATGAATACGACGCGGTGATGAACCACTGGACAGAGCGACCTTCCATGGCCCAGCCCAGGGCGATGCTGGGCCTCGTGGGCTGCGGAGAGTCCATCTTTGCCTTAGGCGGAAGTAACCGCTCGGCCCTGCTGGACTCCAGCGCGGAGAAGGGATGTTTGAAAAGAAGATCGTCTGCGTGGACCTGACGCCTCGGGAAGACGAGAATTTAGCCGCGAGAGAGTACACGGTGGACTGCTTTGATCCTCGGACCGGGAAGTGGGAGAAGATAGCTGCTCTGGAGTCCCTGGTCAGTCCGGGCTGCACCGCGCTGGGCGACCGGCTGTTTGTAGCCGGCGGTATCCTGCGGACAGGCTCGGTGTCTGCTTCGGTGCATGAATACGACGCGGTGATGAACCACTGGACAGAGCGACCTTCCATGGCCCAGCCCAGGGCGATGCTGGGCCTCGTGGGCTGCGGAGAGTCCATCTTTGCCTTAGGCGGAAGTAACCGCTCGGCCCTGCTGGACTCCAGCGAGACCTTGGAGCTGTCGACGTTGCAGTGGAATCCGGGGCCTCGGCTCCCGCTCCCGCTGCGCGCCTTTGCATGCGCAGCTTTACGCGGACGCCTGTACCTTTTGGGCGGAACCACGCTCGAGCAGAACCGGGCCGTCGTCCACTCGGGCGTGCTTATTTACCACACCCAAACCGACTGCTGGACTCGTGTGGCGCTGGACTCTGGTGCCACCTGCCTCGCCGGAGGGGTCGCGGTGCGGGGAGGCGTCTGCGCCATCGGGGGCTACATGAGGGACACCACCAAGTTCCTGGACGGAAACTACACTAACCTTGAAACGTTAGACGCCACCGGGCGCGTTCTGTTTTTCAGAGAGGGCCGGGGGTCCGGCGTTGAGAGAGAGGTGACGGGGGGAGGGGTGCTGGTGACTGCAGAGCAGCGCGGGGCAGCGGGCGGCGGAGGCGACCGAGCCCCCAGCCCTGTGGTGTTTCCCGGGCTGCCTCGGCGAATAGCGGCCGGGGGCGTCGCCAGGTGGAAGAGGAGGATTTATGTGCTGGGTGGGGAGAACGGCTCGCGCTTCTACGACAGTGTTTACTGCTGGAAGCCCGGGTGGCGCAGCTGGGTCCAGAGACGGGAAAAGCTTCCCGGAGATACTGGAGGAGTCAGCCAGTTTGGGTGCACCACTTTAAAATTCCCCAAGAAACACATCCTGTCCAGACTAAGACGAGCCAAAGAAAACTGCAAGAAGGCCGCCGACTAGCTCGAGCGGGACTGAAGGTCGGCGCGTTCCACCCAGGAGCTGATTGAGCTCCTCCTTGAGCTCCGTGAGATGTTGAGATGAAGTCACGCGAAGACCGTTTTATACAGGCAGAGCACAGCGAAGCAGCGGGATACGAACGGACTGGATGCAGACATATTTTATTCAATCGATTCTGGACAGTCAAATGTACAGTTAGCGCAGCAGAAACTGGTTTGAACCTCAACCAGCATCTGAATGTAACTTCATCCACCTGCTACCGTGTCATCACATGTCGTCTTAGAGAGAACGGGGCCTTGAATGATACTTTCCACATTTTCATGTTGTTGTTTTTTTTTTTTTTTACCTCGTTGAGCATCTACATTCTTTACGTAGAGGCCGGGTCTCGCCAATAACAAGCCATCACGACAGCCCAGAACAAAAACATCCAGTTTGCCTGTTTGTAGTTCACCAATAGAAACTGCTGCTCTGCTGAACATCGGTCTGCAAAGGGTTTATAGAGCAGCCACAGTGAGTCGATGAGTTTCTTATCCTCTGGTCAGCTGTCTCTGCTGTTAACCCCCATATGTTTTATCTCTGAAATATACCCCCCCCCCCCCCCCCCCCCCACATTAACATGTGACATGCCGCCATTATTTTGCTGCAAATAAGGGCTACAAAAAACAAAAAAATCATGTCATGCGATAAATCACATCAAACCTGTTTCTTTTACTTTGGATAAACAAACTTGCAAACAAGTTTTCTTACATTTCTAAATGGAATAACCACGATGGACTTCCTCTCTCCTCCTCTGTCTTTGTGTCACATCTCCCAAGTCTGGATTCGACTGCACTGCTTCTCATTGAGGGAACGTCGGTCCATGAGCTCGTCTTTTCATCTCGACTGAACAAGTTTATATTCACATTGGCTTTCTCATGCCCCTGTGTGTTTTTTGTTTTTATTTGACTAAGCCACCTTGATTTGAATGATTTCCATGTTTATAAATGTGTGGGCAGTGGAAGATATGACTGGATGAGAAAGAACACGATAGCGCACAGGACAACTTTCTCTCACTTTCATCATGAAATCTAAAGACGGAGCATCATGTCGGTATGAGCATGATGAGAAATCACGGTAACCGTTCCGTATTTTCAGTTTCGACAGCACAATAATGCACATTTTAAATTCTGCGTTCATATCACATGACATGTTCCCCTCTGTTGCGTGTTCCACTCATTGGACTCTGAACACATTGACAGTGCACATTATTTATTGAAATTGTCTCTGATTTGTTGCGTTTTATTTTGTGGTTTTGAAACGCTGACTTTAAGTTCTGACTGCAGTGAAGGATGATGAGCCATGTCAAACGGTGGCCGTGTTTCCATCCAAAAATCATGTTTAAGAGACGAACTGAATTATGAGTTGAGTGTTTTTCATGTGAGCCGCCACGTTTTTCTTTTTTCTTATCCGTCGTAATCATTTGTTCTCTTCTATTTATACAATTCGATGGAAGCCAGGCTCTTCAGCGAGAGATGTGTGCATATGGAAAACACTGCCAGCTGCGTCTGAAATCTGAAACTTGCTGAAAGGTGTCTCAGACATTAAAAGAAATGGATTTCAAAGCAACGCGCTATGGGGGATGATTTCTGACGTGAACTCGCTCCAAACTTAATGATTCATTTTCAGACTTTCGAACAGAGAACTTTGGTGCATTTTAGATACTGTGGGTTTTTCGTCAAGCTCGTACAGGAAATGAGGCTGGATTCAGGATGGGCCTCATGTATTTGCTAAATTAAATGTTTAACCCAGTGGAACCGAGGAGAATGGTCGACCTGCAGCGTTTGGCTTCATAAGTATTTCTCTGGAGGTTTGAAATGGCTGAATCAATGATCTGGCTTGTACAAAACAGAATTTCTTCACACGCTGGACTTAAATGAAGTCAAATTCCTAGAAGAGCTCAACATTAGACCGTGACAACAATCTCCATCTGTGTCTCTCAGCGGCCTCTAAAGATGCAGCGTCGGAGTGAGGCGGCTTCCTCAAGAACGTCCTCGATTCAAGTCATTGTGTCCTGGTGCCACGTTTGCCCCCGGGAACGACTCACGTGGTCTCAGCATCCACACGGTTGATTGAGTGATCCCTTACTCGGTGGTCCGGTTGCGATGCTCCCATGTCCGGTGCGGGTACTTCAGGGTGTGGATTCGAGTTCCTGCATGAGCGCCCTGATCAGTCTGATCCCACTCCCGGAACTCGAACCCCCACCCACCGCTGAGCTCTGTACCTTCCGACGACTCCCTTCCCAAACCAAGACGACCGCACGGTTTTCAGCAGTTTGAACTTCGTTTGCTCTTATTTTTAACTTTGTCAATGAACGCCGGACGCACCCGACCCCGTCGCTGACTTGGACCCAACGCATCAGATTCAAACGCCATGTCCGCTCGCTGCTCAATGCGTTCTCACGCCTTCTGTAACGTTGGTCACGCGGCCCCACACATACCAGAACATCGAGTGCTGAATCAGTACGTGATTGAATCTTGTTTTTGTTTTTCTCATGTGCTGTTAATAATTACAGCTGTCAATAAAGTGCTGTATCAGCTCATTGCCTTCGCTGACCAAAGGTCCCCCTCAGAGAGACCCCCTCACGCTCTCCCCCCCCTTACCTCCCTGAGGTAAGATGTGTTATCCGTAGTCAGTGCATCATCACTCTGAGAGGCTTTCATCCGGTACTGATGGATCACTGTTTCCTCAGGTTCAAGTGAAATCACGGAGATTCCCTCATCAGAGAAAGCGACCAATCGCCAACCGACATCGCCGCCATCGTTGGATGTTCCGTGACGGTCGTCCGTGTTGGTATTTGGGTGAGTTGATGCGCGAGTTGACTTCCTCTGTGAATCGGTGTCTTTCGACTTTAGCAACCCACCGTTGTCGTGTGCTTGAAATGGCCGTCGGTGAAAGTGGCTCCTGTCTGCTCTGCAGTCACAGTGTTTCGGACCGGTCGAGGAACAGTTGGGGGGATATTTCTTGGCAGGCCCCTCGAGGGGCTGCTGCCCGCTGAGTTCAGCATCGTTAGATGCTGGATAATATGAGCAGGTTGTTGTTGTCAGCCACTCCCTTCGCAGGCTGTCCAAACCAACGTGGGCCATTTCAGCACATTCTTAAAATATAATGCAATATTGCATATGGCGTGGATTATTATTATTATTATTATTATTATTATGGATTTATACTTATTGTTTATTATGATTATATTTTGTACTGACTGGCTGATGTAATCACTTTGGAGAATTATGAATAATCTAGGATTTTTTAATGGTTTCCGATCAGCAATTAACGATGTTGTATGTGACTATGTAGATTACAGCTAATCAATAAATGATCATTATACTGCGTATGATGCATCTCTATGCTCTTCTCGACTCAGGTGGGCGCCTCTCCGTTTGCCAGTAACATCGGCAGAGGTCACTTTGTGGCTTTAGCCGGCACGGGGGCAGCAAGTGGCATCGCGGTGGGGTGGGGTGGGGTGGGGGGCCGGGGGTTTGAGTGGAATGTAAGTCACAGGACGCCCACCTGCATGTCATTATTTCACTGAGTGAGAAAAACCTCATACGTGTCACGATCTGCTCCGATGTGTCAGGCTCTTTTCACTGTGCTGCTGCCGGGCCGGTTCCTTGTGCCTGTGGACCTCACAGCAGGGGGTGAGCAGCCCACCCGGGCCGCACGCCGATGACTCCAGTCCGCGCCGAATGTGACGCGGCGCCCCCGCGTCAGCTGATCACGTCTCACTCTTCCCCTACGTGGCCACGACGATCTCAGTGAGTCGGGCGGCAGACGAGCGCACTCTCACACGAAGGTAGAACACAGACTCAATCCCTCCTCGTTTCCCTCCTCGGCCGCAGGTGGACGTGTTCTCAGGGGCGGAGTTCGTCCAGCCGCCGTCGGGGTGGAACTTCGACGTGGCCGTCGGCTGCCCTTTTTGTTATTGAGCGCTTTGTGCGCAGTCACAGGTACGTGTGCGTATGTACTGTCTTAGAGCCGGGGCGGCAAACTCATTTTCACCGAGGGACACGTCGGCGTTACGGCGACGCAAATGTAATGACTACTTAACGTATCGTAAAGTAAGGATCATTTATTCAAGTTACAAAATGCATGTACATACATGTGAAAATGTAAACGCACTGTAAAGACGGTGAGTATATTGCTACTCATAAAAAGTGGCATGTGTAATGAACGAGAGTTCAGGGGCAATGTCTGATTTAGACTTTTATTTTTAGACAATCATGCCTGGAAGCTCTGGTGGGCCCATAAAATGATCTTGTGGGCCACATTTGGCCCACGGGCCACGCGTTTGTTGCATTTCTATTAGACAAAATGTATTACAAAGGGTGGCAGTGGCTCAGTGGTTAGAGCAGTCGCCTTTGGAAGCAAAGGTCACTGGTTCGAATCCCACTTGGGCTCTGCTGCAGCGTCACGGGCCCTGACACTGACACCCCCGAAAACGGCCCCATGTGTCCTGGTAGAAGTGCCCCGCGACTCGGGACACTGTAGAAGATGACGTGACAAAATGAATTACAAACAGGTGAAGTGAGCATTTCATGGACTGAATGAAAAGCTCTTCCTTACACAGCGTACAAACCCGGGGCTATTACAGGGGCAGTTTGTAGGTTTTTACTCCATTTTTGTCCCTTAGAATCAGAATTACAAAACAATTCTTTACAGACATTTTCAGGAATGTAAAATCACCTCAGTGTATGACTTGCTTTTTTTTTTTTTTACTTTTTTTTTTTACATGATCCTTAAATGAGCCCTTTAATGTTTATATCAGGAGGGTATCCTCCCTATGGGGGCGGCCATGTATTTACAGTTGCCCAGAGTGGACGTACTAAGCATCTTTTGAGTGGCTGAGGTGATGGATACAAAATGCAACTTCCACCCGTGGATGTCGCCACATCTTACACACTGTACCTTTAAGGCTGTGATGCAGCATCTCTGTTCTTCTTCTTTACCAGCTTTAAGGTGCTATCTGTAATATGTGTGTGTGTGTGTGTGTGTGTGTTACCAGGTGGCCTCGCAGCTCTAATGTACACTGACATGGTTCAGACGTTTGTCATGATCGCCGGGTTGTGACTGTAAGTATAACATTCTCATCATCCTCACCTCACGGGTGGTGTTGTCGCTCTCAGTCCACACTCAGCCCCTCTCTGTTCTGTCTTGGTTCCTCCTCAGCAGCTTGACAACAGGAAGCAGGTTTTCAGGGGTCACTCATCACTCATGTGACAGCAGTGACGTCCAGCTGACACGGCAGGACCAACGTGACAACAACTGGCCCTGGACACCTTAGTCCAGGGCTCAGAGGTTCTGGTCCGGTCCGCAGGATGAGCGACGTGTCAAAGCTGCAGAAAAGACGGGGGAGAGCGAGAGTGAAGGGCCGGGCGAGAGGCCGAGAACAATTCAAGTTGTGCAGGTAGGGAATCAGGAGGCACATTGAGCAAATGTAAATACAAGCACCGACTCGTCCTCCATTGCAGTGGCTGAGCGGGAGGAGCGGTCGGGGCATCTGTCGCCTGATTGGTCGTTGCTGTGGAGGAGCCGGTGGCGTCTTCCGCCGGAAACAGGAAGCAGCGGAGGTGACGGAGCAGGCGCCCGACATCACAGAGGAGCCGGTGAGGAAACGCGCTGGATGCTAACGCTCTGGTCGTGATGGCCGTGCTTATGTGGGGTCACCGTGCTGAACCGCTGTTACGGGGTTTAAAGGTGCAGTTTGAAGAAATTTGAGTCATCTAGTGTGAAGCTGCTGCCATAAAGGTGCCTGGTGGCTGCCTTGGTAAACAAGACCTGCGATGTACCTATAAAGGGTTAAACTTCAGATAATCCAAACAATAGTTTGTGCGTTCGGTTACTTACGTGATGACATTGATGTAGTATGTCATATTCCATTTCTTCCCAAACAAATGCGGTTTCACCTCCGTCTAGCACACTGGATCACCAGTGACCGTTGGATGGTGAACTGATGAATAGGTGAATAAGGCAGTGCTGCCATCTGTTGGCCAGGAATCGTCACTACAGTATCATTACAGTAAAAGCACAGGTCTCTGTCGGTGTAACCGGGCAGGTTGTCATGCAGAGATTAGTCTCACCTCTCCACAGAGCACAATAGCAGGTGCTCCTTCATTGGATCGGGCCTTTTGCAAAAGACATTTGAAACGCATCGTCTGAATCGGTCTGATCATGTTAGGGTGCCATCAATGTCTACGGTTACATCCTGATTCAATCACAGGTCAGACTTCACCTGATCAGATCAGCACTGGCATCAAATGTGAGATCAATCTTGAGCTTGGAATTAAGGCAAAATGTGAAGTCTCACGCCACCCTCGACTCGCCGACTCACCCTTTCCTCCCAAGTTAGATTCCACTCATATGAAAACACTGAATGCCGTTTCATTTGTCACATCGAGTCATTTCGCGCACACACGTTCATGGAGCCGGCTCGGTCGCCGGGGGCTGTTGGAGGGTGTTGCCCACAAAAAACAAAGAAACATTTGAAATGATCAAAATACTAATAGAACCATCAACAGTGAAAAATATATATATATATATTTGCCGTGAGTGGGACTGACTTTGAGTTAACCCCACACTACAACTTCTGTTTTGTATTGCGCCTTTTAATCGTTCATATGGTGGAAGCCGTCAGGACTTTACCTTAACCCTTAAATGTTTAAACAGAACATGAACAGTTGCGGTTGTCCATTAATGTTTGGGTTGGTATGTACACACGCCAAACCGTTATCCTAATCGTTCACACTGGACCTTTATCAGCAAAGACGCAAAAGAATACATAAAGTCTCCTTGGCCTAATAGTCACCTTTAATTCAACTAAACTGCATATTCCCTCATTGGCAAATTAGGGAAATCAACCTATTTCACAATCTGATAAAGTAGAGAAAAATCTGCATCAAAATTGAATTAGTTCCTGTCTGAACCAGACTGTATTATTCCAGTTATCTGCAAAGCTGCTGTTTGTCTGTAGTTTTGATGATGTCATTCAAATGTTGCAGCTAAAATAACTACAGGTCCAAGCTCTCAAATGAAGACTTTGTTGTTGTTGATACTCTAGAGGACAACAGATTCAATGAATCTTTGTAGATCTGCTCTGAAGCCATTTTGTGTATAGATTAATTACACACCACACAACCAGGTATTGATTCAGATTTCCAGTTTTTAATCATCACGTCTCTTTTTATTTAAGCAGATATTTTCCATTAGCATTGTATATGTCAGGAACCTACAGAGTTCTCCCAGGACTGCCCAACCATTTTCCCACCTCCATGCAGAGTTTCAGCATCAGTTCTTCCATGTCCAGTCTGTCAGCTTGTAGGTCGGGATAGTGTAAAAGCGGAAGAACGGGGAGGACAGATGTTTGTTTTTTCCCTTTCCAACAAAGGAAAGTCAGAGCCGTCAACAGGCACTGTTCTTCGTACACTCCCACTCAGAGTTATGGGCGGATCCAGTGCAGCTCAACTGAGTCCATCAAGCTTCTGAAATCTTGCCACTTACAAGGTCCTGTGCAGTTCCAAATACTTTTGATCGTCTCAGAGGCATATGACACCTCAATCTCCTGCAGGATGGGAAAGAGGTAGGGGGCTTTTAAGGCTGGAAGCTGGTGTAGAGAGTTTCTGCAGTCTATGGTTGTCGCTTTCACTCATTTAGAAGCATGAACGGTGGCTTTGGCGAACAGTGCCCTCTGCCGAATTGGAAGGATGGAAGGGGAGGGGGTGGGGTAAAACAAAGATGGAGTATCTTAAAAAACACATCTTTGCAGGATGGGTAGGCCCTCAGACTGATACAGAGAGAACACGGTCCTCAAAAATAAAAGCAAACACAACAGCAAACATTCTCTGACACACACGGCAATAAAAACAGCCAAACAAAAAAGGCAAACAAGCAAGTCAATCAAACCATACAAAGTGACATCAGGCCTTTCCAAAGTGACATCAAGTTTCTCTTTTTAATCCCCTTCAATCCCACTGGTCCTGATCAATAAAGTCCATCTCCCAGAATTCTCTGTAAACCACAAATCCCCAGAGGCTCCTCTATATATGGCTGGTCAGCAAGGTTAGGGTCCACTCTGAAACAATGACAGGAACATGTCTTATATGGAGACTGCCTGCCATTAACCAATGGTATGGCTATTTCAGATTTTACATCAGTGAAACAGGCAATGATTTCAGCAGCATTATCAGGGGACTGATCAACATAGTACGTTACAGCACATTCAGAAAAAATAGAACGTGGTGGTGCAGGACAGGTACAAATGGCAATCTTGTACAATGGAAAAAAAAAAAAAAAATCAAGTTTGCTTTATACAATCACATTTCTATACCAACGCTGAACATTCCACCACTCAAGTTTAACATCTGTTGTACACCTCATTCCTCGAAGCACCATCGTACAGCTAACATGGATGTTTGTGATACAACATAGATCAGGTATTGGGAGCAGTAAGCAGGCTCTAGGGTATTACATTTCAATGCGTCACTGTATGAGTGCTAATCTCCGTCAAATACTCTACAGAGTTTTCATGTGAATGGCCTAACAACCATGTATGGAGTCAGGCAGGGACCCGGATAAAAAGGCAGAACGAGGACTGACTGACAGCAGCAGGAGGAGGGGACCCCAACCCTGGTATGCAATCTTTAAAAAGGTGCCACTCTGGACACAGTGGGGGAGAGAGGGGGTGGGGGGTGGGGGGGACACTGGAGGGCATTGAATGAAACAAGGCAAGGAGTGTGACGCATCTCTCTTCCTTCTTACCTCTCAACCTCTCCCTCTACTGAGGGCCGAGTACGAGAAGGACTGCTGGAACAAAGTTAAACACAAACAATCCTGGAGTGTGAAATTCCCATACTACTCATTTCTTCTGTTTGTCTCGTGGACACAGAGACGCGAGTAAGAGAGGAGGCGGTAAACAGGATGAGGAGATGAGAGTATTGGTATCTGTGAGGTGTACTTCTCCTCTCTACCTGGCCTCTTCCCTCCTGTCCTCTCTTTTAGTGCGGATGGGCTGCGAGCCGTCGGCTGGCTGCTGGACCCAGTTGTTATCGTGGAGCCCGACGCGGCAGCCCGGCGTGTCCTTGTCTGTACGACGGCAGCACATCCAGTAGGAACGTCCATAAGGCAGGTCATGGTGGTAAGGTTTGGGGTGCCAACGGCACAGGGAAACATCTCCACGCTCGTATTGCCGCTTACACTGTTTGCAGGGGTCGTCCCTGTAGAGGGGGTCTTGATTCCAGCGCGAATCAATCGCCCGCACTCCATATGTCTCGATCAGCATCTTGAAGTAATGACAGGTGCACTTGAGGGCTGCCAAGGAACGTGTTGGCAGATAGCTGAAGATGTTGACCATGATGTGGTCAGGCAGCAGTAGCATGTACTGGCGCGGTTCGAGGAGCCGCTGAATCTGAAAGCGGATCTCCAGGAAGTCGTGGGACACGTGGCGGTAGAGGCGACACAGCGAAGGGTCTGAACAGTCATCCACGACGCTAGGGGAGTCTGGCCGAGTTGCACGCTCCCCAGAACCCACTGCCATCCCCGCTCCCGGGCCGTTGTTGTTGGCACAGTCCAAAGAGCACATTCCTGATCCACTCCCAGGCCCAATTCCTTTAACATCTTCCACTGGGCTCCGGGGTGGCTGAAGGAAGAAGAGCTGTCCAGGAGGGGGATCATCTGTTGAAGGGTCAGCGGAGTTGCCTAAACCCCCACCATTCCCTCCCCCTCCAGGCATGGCAAAACAAACAGTTTCCTCCTGCACATTCTCTGTGCTGTCCTTGCCATAAAACACACATTGGTCCACAGCGCCCGTCACCACAACTTCCACATGGAAGCCAGTCACTCGCTCCCTCCCCACACCTGCAGATTTCTTCTCACCAGATGAAAGCTCCTGGGTTGGGTCAGGGCTGCCACAGGCCAGCCTGTCAGGGTGATGATGGTCTCCATCTGATTTGGGGGCAGCAGTGGTGGCAGCGAGAAGGAGACTACTGGGGTCTCTCGATGATGGGCTGACGAGCTGGTAGAGGTCACACGTAATTTTCTCTTTGGACCTGGCGGCCTGGTTGCTCCCACCACCACAGCTCATGAACATACAGCGGGACCTGCCAGCTGTCTCCAGCTGAGACCGCGGGTCCAGATTTGACACTCTGAAAGCTATCCTAACCTCACCATGACTATGGCTAGGGGGCGGAGGAGGGGTAACGATGCCAGACTCCCCTCCTCTTCTACACTCCCTATCCCTGTCCTGAATAGAGGAGTCTATCCCGGAACCAGCGGCCAGAGGGAGCCGATTCTCCAGGTTTTGGGACTCAAAGTGTGCAATGGCCTGAGCCACCCTGCAGGACTCCTGTTGTTCCTCCAGCTCCTGGTCTGTCTGGATGGGGGATGATGACTCTTGGGCCTCTTTGGAGGGCTGGCCATTTGAACTGTCTGACTCAAATACCATAGGTGTAGGATCTGACACTGTGCCCCGGAGTAGAGTGTGCTGGTGGGAGACAAGGCCCTGATTATGAGTGGTGGAAGGGGTTTGCTGGTGTTGACCCCCGTGAACAGCTACAATCCCCTGGAGGGCCATAGCAGTCCTCTGCTCAACCAGTGCAACCATCTCTGCCACCGACAAGAGGTCCGTTTCGTTCACACCTCCCAGTGGTGGTTCATCGGGGCTGGAAGGTGCAAGAGGAGAGTCATGGCTTAGGTGAGGCTCTGAGGTTTGGGAGCGTGTTGGTGGGTCATAGGAGGAGCATCGTCTTCGCCTTTTGGCTTTGCTGCAGTCAGTTGCCCAGTTACCTTTGACCTGTAAAAAAAAAAAAAAAAATAGAAAAGATTTCCATCAAAAACAAACAAACAACAAATCAAGTAATTTACTTCAGATGCGTACCTTCATGGCGCTGGGTCTGGGCTGTCCTGCTCCACTGAACTGATGCGCAACGAAGAAGGCAATCTTCTCCTTGGTGTTGCCTGGCTTAATGACGTACCAGGTGTCTAGCAGCACACGGCCATCTTCCATCTGGGACCCAGAAGAAGGTGGTGAGGGAGGAGCCGAGGAAGGTTGCGGGGCTTGGCTCTGCGTTGGGGAGCTGGAGTCGAGCTCGGGTTCAGGTGGGGTGTTCTCTGAGCCCACATCCTCTTCTTCACCATTTTTCTCCTGCACCCCCACTATCATCCCGCCATCCTCACTTCCATTCCCTGTTCTTCTGGCCCCTGGTGAGGGCTCAGCCTTGCAGAGGGAGGGGGGCCCTGCCCCGCCTCCACCTCCACCTCCACTGCTGCCCCCTGAGCCTGGGCTCCTGGCTTTGTTCTGGGAGTAGGTGCCAAAGGGGCGTGGGCACCACAGGCGGATGTGGGAGAAGGTGTCGCGGTCCATCAGGAGGCGGACCACCTGGGCATATCTGCATCTATACTGGCCAGCAAACACCCAGAGCCAGTGCTCTCATTGTTGGCTCTATGTCCCAGTGCCAACTTGATGGGCACTGACTGCCACCAAGCCGACCTGCAACCCTGGGCATACAACCTGGATCAATAGGAAAGGGAGAGAGAAGAAGAAAGGAAGAGAGTGAGGAAAAAAGACAGGATATTACTCTCACAACAATCCCAAAATTATCACAGACACAAGCATTTTCATCGGTGTGTGGATCGAGATAATTGAGAGATCATGGGCCTTGCGGCACAGTTCAGACCGAGTGTTATTCAAGCAGCACTGCCACAAAACTATCATCATACTGCTCCCCGAACTTGTCATAACTGACTAACCTCCTACTTTGGCAAAACTCAATTAGCACTTACATTTGCCACTGAGTGATATGATGATCTCCCATGCGCTGGAGCCGCTAAATCAAATTACAGGGATTCCATGTCAGGTTTGATGTCTGAGGCCAGCAGATGAAAGGGAAGAATGGAACACAAAAGCTCCGAATGGACCCTCCTCTCTTGCTCCCCTCCTCTCCTGCATCTCAGTGCTTCAAAGAGGACTTGCTTAATAAGAGGCAACAACAGGGAGGAGCAAACAGGCATATGCTGGATCTATTTTTAGCCAGTGGGGGGGGGGGGGGGGGGGGTGGTTTAGTAGTGAAACTGCTGTAGCGTCCTCCCTGTATTCACCCCTTACTCCCTTGCCAAAGAGCATATCCCACAGGGTAGGGGAAAGCCTTTAGTCCACCCAGCATGCTTTGCTTCTGCAGCTATGCCAGCTGCAGGGGCTGCCAGGAACGTGCATGCTTGTGCGCTTAAAGAGACAAGTAATTGCAATGGAACAACACGTTTCAACTCACTGCTGATCTGGTCATCGCTATATCTGAGAATGGCTTGAAGCAACAGTCACATCTTGTCTGCCAGCTTTGAGCTGCTCAGGTTAACCAAGCAAAAACTGTCAGGGATCTAAGTCATAAGAATCTAAGATACTTCTACACCAAACATATCCTCACACCCAACTCCAATCACACAGCATTGGGAATATACAAAGGGAACGAGACCACAGCAATGCTTATAATGGCACTATACAATCTAGTAACTACTACTAACAATAGAACACTGATTACAACTTTCAGAGAGAACAGATCATGTGCTGAAGTGAGAAAACTAATAACTAATAAGAGTAGAGTTGGGCTTTATTATTCAAACTATTTTAGAATTCATTTTTGAAGGGAAAACCTAATAGGGAAACGCCCAGAACTTGGCCAGATGACCAATGATGCAACTTCAGTCAGCCATGCAAGCTTTTGGCAGACCAGCAGAGTCAAACTGATGACTAAGTCAACTCTATCACTCACAGACATTCAGAGAAGCAACATTGAACAGTTAAATCACTGACTCATTCTTTATTATGAAGAGAATCTGTTTGCTTTTTCTTCTTCTGTTTTTGCTCTGTTTATTTATAGCATTCAGATATTACAACTGAGTTAAAGTATATCAGTGTGCACCCATGTTCAGCTTGATCAAGCATTTGCACATCCAAAGAGTATATTGGTTTCCATCAGACCACCTGATGGTTATCTAAACATCCAAAACTGGATGTACTAATCAGATTTCTCTTTATATTTACATTTTTTTTTATAAAAAAAAGAGAAAAGCCAGAGATGTATTTTGTTAAAAACACGTATTCTCTGACTATGCTCTTTCAAAGAACTTGCATATGATGTTGCATTAACCGCCCCCACTTCAGGAGAGAACAAGCTCTGATCTGTTTTGACTGGAAGGTTACAGGCTAGCTGGGGTAAGTGAAACTGTACTTCGGTGTTTGTCAGGGCTATCACTTGAGTTTCACTCTCTGAACATCAATAAGAGAGGTCAGCTGACGCGGGTCACACCCTCTATTGATTAGTCTTTTGAGAAATCCTCCCGGGGCGGGTTCAGCCGAATGCCACCACCTGTGACGTTTCCTGACATAAAAACACACAAGCTCCGCTGAAGTGTCAGCCCACATTGTGTTAAGACCTGGGAGTCTACCTGTGTGAGTCCATCGAGCAAGGCCAGGCAAAGCCCTGTACCGCACAGTCGGCAGAAAATCCCAGTGATTTATGGGAACAGGAGAAATCCTCGCTGCCTCTCCTCACTCAGGAAGGTCTGTCCTACCTACTCCTCAGTCCTGTTTGGCCTCTGGAACTGCCAGTCGGCCATAAGCAAAGCAGAATTCATTAAGCCTCTCACAAAATGTCCGATATTCAGGTCCGAGCCCTGACCGAAATCTGGATGCGTCCAGAAAACAGTGCTGCTCCAGCAGCACTCGCTAGTGACGCTCGCACACACCTCGCTCCGTTGGACGAGGAGGAGCTCTCCCCTCTGAGCAACAACTCATCCTTTGAGTATCACGCTGTTGAGATCTCTCCTCCAGTTGTGTATTGTAGTCGTCTCCCAACCTCCAGGATGTCATATGCAGCATTTTGTTGTGGAGCTAGACGTGTTACTCTCAGAGATTCCTGACGATGGCACACCACCGTCTGGTCATGAGACCCATGAACATCTACACTGACAAAGCCCGAGCAAAAGGCTTCATGGCTCACCTTTCATCCTTCGACCTTAAACAGGTTACCACTCCCACACACACACACACACACACACACACACACACACACACACACACACACACACACACACACACACACAAAAAGCAGGTAACACTCGCGACCTAATTCTCAGTCTCTGGTTTCCATGCCGGCTCCTAAAGAAAACACCACCCCAGACCCCCGATCGACCCACTGCGAGGCCTACAAACAAAATCGTCTCATTTACAACATTCTCTCCTCTGACTGAAGCTGAAGTCTCCAAGCTTCTGCTGAACTGTCGACCCCACTACCTGTCCACTGGACCCCATACCCTCAAACCTCCTGCAGACCATTTGTGCCGCAGTTAACCCTGCAGTAACACACATCATCAACTCATCACTCTCAAGTGGTGTGTTCCCCACTGCTTTCAAGCAAGTCCATGTCACACCGCTATTGCTATTGGACCTGTCTGCTGCCTTTGACGCAGTGAACCACAAAATCCTCCTCTCTACACGCTATCTCTGGATCTGCCCTTGACTGGTTCAACCAAATCTTACACATTGCACCTTTAATCAAAATGGCAATATATTTGAATTATCTGAGATTTTCTTTTCAGCCGGTCGACTGCTTCGGTCGACAGGCTTGAAAACGAGCCATTGCTACGCCTCTGACAAACTGAAGGGGTGGCGTTTTGTACATTTTGACTAATGGAATGGCTCAGAAGTGCAAAAAGCAAACACCGCCCACACAGTGTGGTGAACCAATTCAAATGCTTCCTCTATAATCACACAGCAGCAACTCAGCTAAGAGCAGCTAGATTATACTGTTGCGTGAAAAAAAAGAAGCTTGAGAACCTATTTTATTGTCTTCTCTCTCCATGACCCTTTATGACTCTCTTTAACTACCTTTACTATCCACAGCCTCTTCACTCCTCCTTCCCCTCACTCACCCTGCATCAAGCAATCCATCTTTCAAAGCAGACAGTATGGCAGTAGAAGAGGAACGGCTGAGAGACAGTCTGACCACACGGCAGTGCTTTAGTGCAACCTCATACACACAATGAACACCAGTTGCCCTATACTGAAACCAGAAGAATCCATTTTTACACCAGTGCCCTTGAATATTAATTGTTATCGTGGTAAACATTTCTGGATTACCCTAAATTATTCTGAAATCTACAAAAACAAAATTCTGCAGTGTCACAAACATGTTGCGAGGATCTGGTCAGCGGATTTACTCCTGTTGGTCTCGGATGTCATCAGCTCCTTCCTTTCGCCTCCTGCTCATCTTCAGTTTCGCACTCCACACACATGTTAAACGTAGCAAATGCAGCAGTTTGTGTTCGTGTTGTCAGACGACAGGACCAAGTATACAACTGTGTACGAATGCTGCTTCTTAATGAGGCGAACAGTCATTTCTACGCTGCAGTACTCCGACTTGATTAGATCGCAGCTTCATGCTTGAAATGGTATCTGACAACATAAACATTTATAAGGACGAATTACACCATTCTGTTGCATGACTGGCTGAACTGGCATTCACAGTGACCAATGGGAAGTCCGTGGCATCTATATATTGACTCATTAAAGTCAATGCAGCATGGTATCCACGCTTCTTAATGAAGTTTTTTTTTCCTGCATCCAAATGATAAACCATTATATTGATCAGCATCAGACAATTGTAGCTCTCAGCCATAGTCAAACTTCTTCTGGCACAGCATAACAATGGAGCTGAAATGTGCACTAAACTCCTGATGACAACATCTCAAATTTAGTGTATTGGATATCTGAGTGTTTGTAGAGCTACGTGAACCCTAAACCTAACCCTACCTGCTCCATCTCACACAAACACATTGACAAAAGACAAGCCAATCATAGTCATGTTGGACAGGTGACCAACTCTTTTGGGAGGAATGTCATGTTACAGGCCCACCACTAAAAAAACCCCCCACATCATTTGTACCTTTATTGGATATGTGGATTTCTCAACACATGTATACCTACATATTGTGCAATACCACATATTTTGTGAGCATTCACTCTGAAAATGAAGAAATGATCTGGACCAAACAGTACTATCTGCATCTTACACTTAGTTGGGAAAGTCATCTGACATTCAGTTTACAGCACTCTATAATACATAGTTAAAGTTAGAGCTGAACTACTCTTATTTTTTCCCCTCTTCAACGATTTCCTGCAAATGCAGCTTTGGGTTTGATTTTAAGCTTTCTGCGTAAACCTAATCCCTGAAATCCTGTTAAAGTGTAGTGGCAGCCTGCAACACCACAGCAACACCACAGCTGCAGACTCCATCGTGAGGCATCTATACTGTTCATAAAGGATCAGTCAACAGAGAAAGGGTGTTAGTTTTCAGAGTGAGTTAGTCAACACTTGACTATGTCTTCATATACACCCAGCTGTACTGCTCATAAGCAGCATGCAGAACCTATGACCCAGAAATTGTTACACACACACACCAATTCCATATATTAATCCCCCTTAAATAAAGGAAAGGGGCAAGTTGACCCCACAGTGAAGTTGAGCTACTTAACCTATGTTTTTGCATTTTGTCAATAATCCAGAGTACAACGCTTCGGAGTCTTGAAGATCCTGATTATGTTTTTCTAACAATGTGGAACCTGTCTAGGTATTCCAGTGGCCTCATCGTCGTTGAGTCAAATGTCTGAAGATTACTGCAGCAATCACAATATGGAGATATAAACAAAACCAATTATTCAGCTATACAAGGCGCCTACTGGGATGTTAACAAGGTGATCAGGCCTAATCTGTAATTACCATATATGCACAAAATGAAGCTTGAACAACGTGTACAGTACCTCTTCCTCAACAGTTGGAATTTATGAAAAACAGGCTTGACGGGAACACATGAGTAAGCAAAAACTCTGATCAATGAATGTAAACATTTTTTTTAAAACTAGGTTTTAAACTAGTCACAGGTGAGGGATCCACGCCCAGGACGGACAGACGTGCAATAGATGTTACTCGAATGTTCAATACCAACACAAACATTTTTTCAAATGTGAATCACAAGGATGGTAGCCCTCGTAGATTTATATCAGGGCCCCTCTATGATGAATAGACAAAACAGCAGTAGTGTTTGTGGATTTGCAAGTGAGCACCTCTTAATGGTGAAAAATTAGCAATCTCTTACATCTCAATTTAGAGGAGCTGCAGACAGCTGCCTCACAATGTAATGACAGCGGGAGGGAGGAGTGGGGCTGTTGTAAAACAACATGAGTTCAAGTCAGACTATCTTCACACAATTTGGAGTTGTTTTTGTTTTTAGGGTAAACTCTGCCACAAACTGAATTCTCTCTAAACTGTGTTAATTAGAACACTTACTTTAATAGTCAAACATTACTCTAAAAAAACCTTACTGTTCTATTTTTAAGGGAGCTTTCCTTTGTTAACGATTATTTAATAGAACAGTGAACAATGCAGTTTCATGCTACAAATCAGTGTTTGTCAGAGGTCATTTGTCTGAGTCAGGATATTGTTCTGCTTGTTTCACTGATGAAATTACGGCAAAACATCAGATGACTATACTCCTTAATGCAGTGAAGGGTTATTGTGATCAGGTTCTAAAAAGGTGACGGCAAAGGGACTTGAAGGGGGTAAGATCTGACTCTATAAACAGTATAGGTTTGTCTCATGAAAAGTGAATCTCTGCTGGATGCTTTCTCACTAGAATAACGGTTTCATGACGCGAGGTGTGCGCAGTTCAGAATACGTGGTTTAATGTGGTGTTCAGACCTTTGGCAGAACCAGGTCGTATAAAACGGTTCTTGGAGCCACAATTCAGACAGCTTACTTAATTCATTACAACTGATTGTTTTTAAAAACACGGTGGTCCTACAGATTCGCTGACTCTTCCCTTACGCACCACCCTAACAGACCCCCATACGACCCTGAAGCTCTCCCACACAAACAGCATTTCAGCCAGATGGCCAAATACTGAAAAATAATATCAAAGCATGCCAAAAAGTAGTGTCTCTCTCTCCAGCCCTGCGTGTACTGCGTCTGTGAAGACAATGCAACAGAAGCATGACCAGCAGGCCAGCTCTGCTGCAAACTGTTGGCAGAACAATAGAGCCAAGTGCATCACTCCGGCAGAAGCAATCTGCCCAGGAACATTTTATAATTAAAAAAAAGAAAAAAGGAGAGCAGGCTCTCTTGTCAGGACACCCAGGAAGACTGTTTGACCGTCCTGTGGGGCACTCGTGTGTTCATGTCACTTTGTGTTGGAACATCTTCACAACACAATCTGTAATTCCAGTCCCCACGGTGAAGTCACAAAGGCCACCGTGTCCACACACAGTGCATTAGGCTCAAGCCTGAGAGGCTGAGAGTGAATTATGGTTCCACTATCAGGGACACATCAGACAACACAATGTGTCGGCGCGGGAGGTCGGACTCTACAAACAGCTGGTTTACAATCAATGTCAACAGGAGACTTCAACAGTCCACAGGACAACTTCACTCATCAGTCGCCCCGTCTTTAATCAGGGCGAATATATCTTCTCACAGCTTGTCAGCTGGGCAGTGCAATGCACCACTACTGTTGTTTACACGCCCAACATGACTCGGTGTTGTCAGAGCTTCACTTTTGGTGAAACAAAAGGCCTTCCATCACGTTTCATTGCTGTGTTAAATAACCTGCAACTCAACAGACAAACCAAATAATGCGTCACAACGCAAACAGCCACAACAACACTACTCCACTCGTCAATAGTCCCAGAAGTTACCTTTGCTCGTCTGATAAACCACTAACCGAACGTCCTACTAGCAAACATCTTCAACAGCTTCGTGGTAAATGCCCTGTGCCCTTTTGGTCCAATGACACCTGGCGTTGTTTTCCTTTGACCACTCGACTCCTGACAACATCTACGTGCAAACCAACAACGCCTGTAGAACTCGAACTCGCTATGATTGTATTTCTGGGTATCTGCAGTGTGGGCACACTCGTTGCCAGCTAATGAGCTTACTAACTCGGTAGCATAACTTACCTGTACAAAAACATGACAGGGTCCGCTAAGGGGCTAACGGGCTAATGGGAACCTGGAACATGGCATTTCACGAACAAACTCACCTTAGCAGCGTCAATCCCCGCTGACAGTCCTCTTGACAACGGCCCGGCTACGTTTCACTCTCACCGAGGCTGCTCAGACTGGTGAAATGCAGGTGACACGAGTTAACTATCCACGTAGCTAAGCTAGCTCACTCGCTGGCTAGCGTCGACATTAGCCAGCAGCTAACAGCCTATTATCAACCTTGTCTGGTAGTGGCCGCTTTCGCAGCTCGGTCGAATCTGTCACTCCCCCGAACTGAGTCCGACCGACTCCGCGCCTCGTCAGGAGTCTCGACACTCGGTCTCTCGCGGTCCGTTTCACAGTGACACGAGCTTTTGACGGTATGTTCTCGGGGATACCAAAATAATCAGTGTCAGGACGACAGAAGGAGGAAGGCCATCTTGTTGACAAGCAGCTGCATAAGGACCGCAGCCAATAGCGAAGCAGAGTCGATGGTGTGCCCATATATGGCGTCTGCGCAGCTCCCTCCCTCTACTGCCCTCTGCCCCCAGCCTCTGCCCCTCCACCCTCACATCAGCTGTGCTCACAAATGACCCACCTGATGTTTGTGAGACACGCGGAAGGAAAAGGCAGACAAGAAATGCCTCACGTGTCCGATGCCACAGAGCACGCTGACTCCGCAGGTCTGTGTGCACCTGTTTAAATGATAATAAACGCGCGTGAGCTCAGCACAGAGGAGTGAAGCTGAATCCATCATGTCAGAGACGTGGTCTCGGCGACACAGTGAAACACAAACCTGCGACAAAAACTCGAGTTAATACACCAAGTCATCAGCACGAACACCAGTGTGGCAGAAAGGTGCGATTGTTGCCGGCAGCTGGCAGCCATGACGTCATCGCCGTGCGCCTGTGTTGTAGTTTTATTCATGCATGGCTTCACTGTGGACGGATGTATGTCTTTGCCTGTCTGTCTGTCTCAATGTCGGACTGTTTTGTCTCTCAAAACTTGTGGTTGTAAAAACAAGGGGAATTAGATTCTCGACATGTCCAACACCTGCCCCTGTCTAACGCACCCCTCTCTGGTCTCTCTTTTCAGACTCTTCACAATCGAGCTAATAATTTAATATTTTAGGCCGCAGTTACATATCAACAATTTCATACATGTATTCATGTCGTCTGAAAAACAAACAAACAGGGGATGCAGTAGTGAGGTTAGGTCCTGTTTCCCAAAAGATGCACCTATTGCCCATGTCTCAGAATATGTGGATCTAATTGTAATATTTTGATAATCTGGGCGGCACAGAGCTTATATTAACAATGCAATACATTTTGCATTCATTTTGTTTGGAAATCCTCTGGGATGGGGGATGGGTTAAGAAAACAATTTGATGGTTCTGTTGACTACCAATTTACCGCTGTGTGAAGGCCTGTAGGACACACAGTGAATGTGGGCAATATAAATCAAACGACATTTGTTACGACAGCTCTTTGAATTGAGTGGAATTTAGAGCTGTTATGGCTATTACTTTGAAAAGGTGAACTATAAGGTCAACATGTTACCTTGGCTGCTCAGAGCACCTCTCTCTCCAACAGAGGGCAGGATTCCATTGTCTGCGCATGTGTGCATCCATCCTGGGAACATTGTTGAGTGTGGTCAGCGTTGATACATAGCAATCAAGTCATCAGCTATGTGTGTTTCTTCACTCAATGTCTATGTTACAGATACTCATGTCAGAGGTATGTAATCAGAAACAGTGGTTAATCCAAAGAACTACAATGAAATATATGTGTGCTTGAAATCCTGTTTGATACATAACAGCGACAGTCTGCAGACCTGGGCAAATGATTGAGTATTTTCTCATTTCCAAAAATAGTTATTAGAAATTCAATTTCTGCAAATAAGTCTTAAATCTCATACAATGGACTTTAAAGCATAACACTGTAGTGGTTTATCATATACTCACCACTTCACTCAATGTCCTCTGCACTTTTAAATACAACAATAAATCATGAGTTATAGTTACACAAAATAACTTGCATGGTCCCATCTTTCTGTGAAAAGCTTGTATCTGACTTCATTGAAAACTTTGTCTGCAGATTTATATAACTGTGTTTTAAGTGATATATTTCTTTAAATGGTCTCATGAATGCATAACTTAATATTGTATCCCTTTCTTAGTTATTATTATTATTTATGTATCATTGTTATTATTGTTGCTTTTCTCATCACTTTTTGACCTTTGATGAAAATCAATGAGGGGGAAAATGCCTTTGTATCAACTCCTGTGATCCACTGCTGTCTGCTGTGTGCCAGTGTCACTGTCCACGCCTTCCTACAATAACTTTCAGCAGTAATGTCCACACTCCAGTTGCTGGCAGATGGATATTACTATTTATATTCTCTTCCTTTCAAAAGTGAAAATCTGCGTAAATGAGCGTTCACATCTTTAGAATGATCTATGTCTAAATCTGGGCATTGTATATGCTTTGTAAACACACATAATGAGAGTATAAATAGAGTTTGAAATTCACCAAAGCGAGGTCCTGAGTTTCATTTGGACAGCTCTGCCCTCTTGTGGTGGGAATAGTTACAGCCTCCATTCAGTCATAACATCTATGCAGCTGTGACTAAAGGACAAGCCCTCACTAACATGT
>JAFBJT010007249.1:0-10117 GCA_016785325.1 Chascanopsetta lugubris
GAAGCCTTTGTGGCTTATTACGAGAATCTTAATGATTCGCCAGAAACAGACAATAAAGAGGAAATTATTAGAGACTTCTTAGGCCCACTCAATAAACAAAATGAGATGAAATTGATTCTAAAGCGATGGCCGAGCCGATCACAGAGAAGAGACAAATATGACCTATCAGCTATCGCGATATAGTTTTTCATCTCAACAACACGTATTTTAACGTTTCTGCATCGCAAAATATCGTGGCGCGATATATCGTTACACCCCTAACACATACTTAGTGCCACTACAACGGTGGAGGATGTTCTCCTGAGGAAACCTTTGCTTGTTAGGGTACGCTTGAAATTCAGGCCAAGATGAACCGACAAACAAGAGGAAAGTGGATAACGAAGAAAAGAAAGGAAAGAATAGAGAAACAGGGGGGAGACCTCTACTATTTTTAATATGCATGCGTCTGTGCAAACTTAATGTTCATCAAATTTTAAGAGGACTTCTCTTTAAACATTAAAACGCCAGAGGGGTCGGCATCCCTGCCTATATCATTGGCAACTGCAGTTTGTAACTAGGAGGATAGCTGATGCTAAAATTCACTGGCGACTAACTGTGTGAGTGAAGACGGGGGTTACCTCTGAGTTACTTGCATTTGCACTCAAGCAGTAGACACTATTCTACTAGAGTTTTGTTTTTTCCAGAGGTTAAATGTAGAAGAGTTCTTGAAACCTTTCTGACATCAGTACATACTTAAACCGTTAGGTTCAGAGAGGTTAAATGTTTTTACGCGCTGAAAGTCACCAATAATGACAATGAGTGGATGAAAAAAAACAAATCTGGTGTTTGGGGCCCTTGCCATACTGTAATAAAAATGACCAACCATTTAGGTCCGTTTGAAAAATAGATTGGCTAGCCTCCTCGTCACCTGAACCAACCCGGTTATCTACCTGTGTGCATGCTATCACGGTACACAACTGGAATCTTTATGAGTCAGAGAGGCAGACACCACTGGACAAGAGAAGTTAGCAAGACACTGATACTGCAACAGGGCTGTCATCCCAACGCCATCCCCTCCACTCAGTTTTGAACCACAGTCAGGCAGTGCATGTTCACGTGTTGTGAACGGGTCATAGCTTGCAGCATATGAGGCATGGCTGATGGGAGAGGGTGGCACGTATCTGTTGCATTTCTTGTGTAGCTGCACTCACTAGCATTTTCAGGCTAATGGAAAATTGTGCCATTAAAGGGTATTACTTCTCCCGCTACTTTACAGTACAACTTTGACAGTGAACACATTCAATTATACGGTATGTAGCTTCTAAAAGGGCCCTTCTGGCCTCATTCGTGGCCCCTTAACCCAAACTGCACAGGGAACTTTGAAATAGCACACACCTATTTATTTGATCTGCTGCACATTAAGAACAACTCTTCTTTCTCAAAGCCATTTCATTGCCCACTGTTACGAAAAAGAACAATTAGTTCACAGCAAATGAGGTGCAATTCAAATATAGCCAACAAACACTGCAGTTGAATACGCTAAATGCAATTATAAAGAGGCCACCTTAGCTCTAAGAGAATGTCCCATCAGGGACAGAGGAGGCAAGGGTGTGAAAAATGTATCAGTTGGAGGCCCCTGGGAGACAAAGTCTTCAATCCTCTCTGCCTCATCTAGCAACTGTATTTCAATCGCAACATATTCTCCAGCATCCAATCACTTCTATTGTCTGAGGCTGTTGTATTTAGGCCTAGGCTCAGAGGAGCTCAGAGGGCCCATTCATTTGTACAATGAAGTCTTCATTTGATGTCAAAAGGTAGCAATGACAGAACAACAATTTATTAATATCATCTTTATAGAGACCACCAAAAATGACACGCAGCTTGACTTCTATTCAACAATGAAAGGTCATGCTAAACAATTTTCAATACCAAATAATCATTGTTTACAGTTCTCTATTTAATGAGCAATAGTTGTTGACTATACATTTGACCTTAAACTTGAAGTGAAAAAAAAAAGTTATCAGTTGCCGTATTTGTAAGATGACTGTTGCGGGAGGCTGCAGCAGCAGAGCAGTGTACAAACCACATCTAAAGACCAAAGATGCAACAACATACAAGCTGACCAACTTCTGACATTCAAAGGAAGATTTCAAAATTGGTTGTTTGCCATCATATCCTTTGAAATGATGACAATTAGCTTGAATATTTGAGAAGCTCAAAATTCCACACAAGGTCTGGTAGAAATTACTTCCCAACTTATTCAAACATGACTTCTCTTTCACTGGTTTTCAAGCGATGAGAGGAAAATCATTTCAATAACCAAATACTTTCTTTGGCTTAATATAGCCCCAATGCTAACCCCCCCATAGCCACGCTACTATTTGTTCATCAATATGCCACTCCTCTACTGTCCTCAATCCTCATCTTAGATGCATTCCGAGTCATTCACTCACTCATCAGCCCACGTCCAGATGTGGTATCATGGAGCATCGATGACATCACACTGCTTTTACTGCCAGTTTTACCATGACTGTTCCTTTCACTGACTGAGGTTAGCCACCAAAAGTAGAGAGATTCGGTGCAGAAGTATAAGAACAGGTGAGTGAACATTTCTTCTAGGTGACATGCTTTCTCCTAATCCTCAACAGATGTGAAAGAAAAACAAAAACGGTGACTTGTTTAGTGCATCCCTCTACTTCTCTCCACTGTGAGGAGCATTTTTCATTGCACAAGAAGTTGAATGAAACCCTATTCATCAGCATTCCATCACTCACCAAGCAGGGGCAGGTATTGCTGGCAAACGGCAGTTACCAATTGTTTTCTAATCGCACACTGGGCAAAGGGGAGGGACAAGGTGAGTGGAAATGTGAAAGTTTGTGCAATGAATTGCTTTTGAATGGCAACCTCGATTCACAATGTTCCTAAATCGCTTTTTTTTTTAACACGGCAACACACAGAGACACAGATCAGCTACATCAAACTAAGCGCTGCATCCGCCATCCTCACATTTACAGCAAATGATGGATAATTTTTACAGCATGTGGCAAAGCATATACAGGAAGACAAAAAAAGATGAGAGAATAAAACAATCAACAGTGAGAGTCTATTACACTTGGCGACACGTTGTGGGTAATTCACTGTGTGATTTAGCTCAATTTACAACTTGGTATTGACAGCACCTTAACATGAGTGGCACAGACTTGGAGGAGTGATTCAGTATAGTGTGAGCCAGTCAAGGGATAAGACTCTAATACCCTGTTCACACACGACCACGGGGCACCGCTGGCTTTTTAAAGTGACCTGGTATCCTGTAAAACCCATACGAAGCACCACTCAGCACCAGACTGCTTTTAATGGGATTTCACATTAGCATTGTGCTGAGTCAGCATCAGTGCTCCTGCAGACTCTGACTATGACCCTGTATTGTGTGTGTGTGTGTGTGTGTGTGTGTGTGTGTGTGTAAATCTAGGTTTGCACATGAGTGACTGATAAGATGTGTGTACATTTTAGGAGTGACTGGACACGGTGTGTAAACAACTTCTCAAACAGCTATTAATAATAATGGCATCTGTATTAAACATAACTTTGTGACATTTTTTAATCAATTTACAGGAATTATTTTAATTTATTTTTTAATGAGCTTAAGGTGGTTTATTGTTGATGCACTTTTACTCTTGAATGCTCTTATAAGGCAGGTCTATAGAATCCAGATGGAACATTACTGTCAGATTCTTTTTACCTTTACAGTTTTGATTGTTCAGCAGCAGACACACTGCTTCATTTTAGTTACTAGAGAGAGTTCTTTAGAATTATTATTACTGTTTGAACATCAACATGTTCAGCTTGTTCAGGACATGATCTGGTCTTCTTTTCATAACTTAAATCCTTTCACTTTTTTAATGATTCAACTTTCCCCTTAGAAATACATTGCAACTACAACTTTTTCAAATTTCTTCTGCTGTCTTCAGCGTCTGCAACCTCCTTCAGCGTCCTCATACTTTCTGCGAGAAACTTCATTCAACGGGTCACAACACCTTCAGCTTTTCACATGTCAATCAGATTTAAAATATCTTCAACCGTTTTCAAATGATCACAGCGTAAGTTTTAAGCTTTCTTCGGCTTTTTTCAGATTTTCTCTCACGTCACTGACGACATCATCCAATCCAAGTCCAGCTCTAGTTTTAATTTCTCAAACTTTCTCTGACAAACTTCTCTCACTTATGGTGTCTTCAGCTTTTACTTTTTTTAAAACTCTTTTCAGCTTCCATTTTCAGCTTTTGGTTTCTTCAACTTTTACATTTCTGTCAGCATCTATTTTCTTCAGCCTTTTCAGTTTACATTAGAGCATTCAACAGACTTAAACCATTCTTGGGAAGGCATTCAGCATATCAGCATTCACATGTATTTCCTCCTAGAAATGCAATGTTCTAGTTTTCAATTGGAATAATTGTATATGTCAATCTAAAGTACAAAAAGATTTCTTGTATGTGTATCCGGAATGATAACACAATTTGCCATTGATGCAGGAGATTGGAAACAGAATAACTTCGTTTATCTAAGCAATATTTACAGCGAGAAATCAAAATGTAAGTTAGTAATTGAAATCGATTTGAAACTCTGTCTTGTTGCAACAGATGCGTGCATGATGGATCCAAAAATACACAACGACTGAGCGGTAATCAGCTCTAAGGTACGAATTTGGTTGGCCAAAGTCAGAGCACTGATAACCAATGCCTTTTCATTTTGTTTGTTTGTAGAGGCGGGGTGAATTAGACATGAACTCCACTGCTGACTTGTGAATACTGTGAAGCCTGGGGTGTTTATGCCACCCACCCACATGGCAACAGCGAGGTCAACAGATGTCACCACAATCACAGGTTCAAACCCCCAGATGGAAGGATATGGGAGTGCAAGGGTCAATTGTTCAGCAATGATGGAGGCAAATGAGCTTGCATTCAGCCATAGAGGGGAGTTAGTTATCATTTGACAAAAGTGATAACATACTAAATTAAAGACACTGTTTACATGTTTAATTTTTTTCTTGATTGCTCTCACAACCGAAAACAAGAGCAACCGTCATAACAGTCCGGCCAGCTTCCAGCTATGATCAGCCCCACCATGCAGTTCTCCATCTCACCATCTGTTGTGGTCCACCCACACACATCTCTCACGACACTTGATATGGACACTAGCCTGCCAATGCCCAGGAGGGCAAAGCAGATGGCATGGTTACAGACACAACATTTAGCCTTTGAAAAGCAGACAAACCTCAAATCAAATGGGCACTGAGTGAAGTCAAATAATAAGGCCCCATTATGGGGCTGCCATGTTTGTTTACCTTGAATACTGTCAGCATTTACTTCGTCAGAACAAAGTCTGAGGAAATTGAGAACCAAACATTTTTGTTTGGTTCCAAACTCTACAAAACAAGCACAACTAAACGACTGGCAGGAGAAACATAGTGACTGGTATATGCTTTCCAAGCAGTTAGGCTTAGACATGACTTAACAAAGAGGATATTGGAGCTTTAGCCCTTAGAAAAAAAGTCTACTTATGGATATTGACCGTTTTTAAAAAATGTATCTGATAAAATGTTAGACCCCATCACCCAGGAAAAGCAACTATATTCCCTGCAGGCAAATTCACAAGATGCAACCAAAGTTAAAGGAAGAGTGACAGGGATTTATTGATATCTAGTGGTTGAGTTGCACGGTACAGCTGAATATCCATTAAATCACCCTTCCCTTGCCAGTATATTGGAGAACCTATGGGCAAGCATCAAAGGGGCAGTGTGTAAGATTCAGTGACACCTAGAGGTGAAGTTGCTCGCCCTTCTGAACGTGCAGGAGAACCTATGGTAGACTTCAGTTGACATTAAAACTCAAATAATGCTTATTGCATCAACCCTGGGCTAATGTAAAGGCATGGCGGCCCCTTAGAGAGGACCCCCCTCCTTGTGTAAATATACATTCATGGGGGGAAATTCAAACATTTAGGTGATTATAAATCAAGGGAAATGTCAGGATGTATTTGTTTTGTAAAATTTCAGTAAGTGACAAATATGACCAACGTCATGCACACCTTTAACTATCAAAACAAAGTTTGTTTAGAGCGCCCATTCCAATATGGCCGCCTCTTTCAGAGGAACCACGTCTGACATACACACAAAGGGTTCATAAAGTGATGAAAACAATTGTACAGTGATGTGATTTTCCACCTGTATGAAGATCTATATTATATATTCAACTCTTGTCTCTAGAAAAAAATGTATTACTTCAATCAAAAAGTTACACTCAAGACTTACATGCTGATATTTAAAGCGTCAGTGTTTTCCTCGCTAAGTTACAGAGGCGTATGACTATTTAAAAAAAACTGCCCTTGGGTGGATTCATATCGACATCTACCTTGTTTATTTACTGTGTGACTACGCAAAAAACTAGTTTTACGTAAGTGAGACAGGCGACTCGCTCGTGTTGTGACGTGTCGAAGTTTTGCACACTCCAACTCGTCAGGAAATAATTTCTATCTGTGTTTTCCTTGTGTGTCGTTTCCTCGGGAGGAGGACACGCACTAAAATGGCTAAGCCCACGAGCACTGCGTTCTCCTGGCGAGGTGAGGAGGGAGCTGCATCGCCGAGAAGCGAAGGTGAAAGTTGGGGGGGAAGTTTCGTCGTTTCACGACACATGAACCGACGGAGCCACGCGCCGACTTGCTTTTTTCTTGCCCGTAGTTCCCGACATACTATCACGGTGTGGTGAAAGCGAGTTTCCAGGAAGACAAAAACAAACTCACTGTGCGACACCTTCCAGCTCCAGCCTGCGGATCCACCACGGCGGCGGGAGGAGGAGGAGGAGGAAGAGGAAGAGGAGGAGGAAGACGGCGACCTGGGGAGGAAAACCCTTCTCCGCGACGCCAAGTTTCCTCTTTTCCAGGACGGAACGCGACCGGAGGGAGTTGTGGGTGACACTCTCCGCGAGGGTGACTTGTTGTGTGGAGAGAGAAAGACACAACTGTGACGGCGAAGTCAACGTTTTCCTGCGCTCGCGGGCCGAAGTGACACGGCTCTCTTCCTTTGTTCCTGCCGTGGCCGCGGCTTGTTCCCTGAATACGTGTATCACTGTTCGTGTGTCCCCGACAGCTTCTGATTGGCTGCGGCCCTGGGATCAGCGAAAGGTGACTGCAGTCAAGTTAGCGATCGTGCGAACACGACTTCCCGTCACGATGAATGCAAATACACAGCATTTCGGTAAACATTCGCTCCTATTTGTCATTTTTGTGCCTAACATTTACAACACAATTGATTTAACCACAATGCAGATACTGTTTTAGGTTTTTTTTTGTTTTGCCGCCAGATACTTTTCACACGCAACACAATATATGCTTTTATTTTGTATAACTTCCGTTTTACTTGCTTCTTTCAAAAAATGCTTGACACAGGGTGGAGGCCACTTCATGCCAGACATAGTTTTATCCTCAGCATAATCACAGTTTGAGTGCTGTTTTGTCTCTTTTTTTTTTTTTTAAATAAAGAGACCTTTACAAAATTCTAAAGTTTGATTTAAAAAAAAATCATATTTGGACTTTTTGCATAAGTTAGCAACCACTCAACCATGGTTGAGACACATGTATCAATCAACCAGTCAAGTGACCTCCACAGGTCCCACCATCTACCACACCACACCCCTGCATTCAACAGAACAACAACATTATCAACATTGATATGAAAAGGATACATTTAATGTGAGTGGAAAGTTGTATGAATCCATAGACAGAGTTTTGTCATGGTGATGTCATCATAATCCAAAATCAACCACTACCACATTCTTGATGAGTGATCCACCGCCGTAATCCACCAACAGCTGCTGCTACAATCACAGTGGACGATTCATGTGTCCTCACAGACCACGAAGCGCTGTCATAATCCACACTCAGCATTATATTCCACCATCTGGATCCATCTTCACTCGTTTACCTTATGAACCGCTTCCACTTCATGGTCCAAGAACCCACGGGCTCCTTGGAAAACACGAGTGGATGTCTGCGATGGGTACAAGTCTTTCAGCATTGCTCCCACGGCAAATGACACGTGGATTTTAATTGGCCCCATTTCTACTCAGCTTTGATTGGAACACATCATCCAAAATGCAAATTCTTCCACCATTTCCAGCCGTGGAGCATACTCATTATCCGCCTGTCCATCGCTATGTAAATAGCTATGCATGTATTATGTAAACATTTATTTATTTATTTATTTTTACACCTATGGGACATGGGGGCTTCTCTTATGAGGTGAGTTGCAGGGTAACATCGTCACTGGGCTCACACGGATGTTATCAGTATTTCCTTCTTCCTGGTCACTGCATCGTGAGCTTTCATGACATCAGACAGGAGGCACCAGTTAAAGGCACAGTGTGTACGATTCGGTGACATCTAGTGGTGAAGTTGCGTGTTGTATCCATCATCATAGATTCATCAGAACTGTTTTGGACCCCGATGATTCCAGCATTCATTGGATGTATGCATCCCAGAGTCTTAGATGTTTTGTATATGCTCTACAATTCTACAATTCACTTTCTGACGTGTGTGTGTGTATGTGTGTGTGTATGTGTGTGTGTGTGTGTGAGTAGGTATGTATGCATGTACGGACTGTATGTATTTATTTATTTGGGGGTGGGGGTTGTTTTTTGTTTGGAAAGTGTGACATCAGACCGTTTGGGATCACAGTCACTGAATAAAACAGCAATGTCTGTTTGTGTTGGAATAAGTTGATCAGGACTCACAATTCAGCTTCTGTGTCTTATTTAATCCCCAGAAAGTGTTTTGAAAACAACTTGTCCCACAATGTTGACAATTTTCTACGTCCCTCTCCCACAAACTGTTCCTGCTCACAGTGAAATGTCTGTAACTCATCAAGACACAGTCAGAGATCTCATGTTGCACGTGTGTGTGTGTGTGTGTTTGCAATGGACTTGTATTGTTTGGGGGGGGGGGGGTTGCCTCTGGCTTCAAACAAAGCTGCCAGCATTGTTTGCAACATTGTCCACGAACCCGTCTTTCATTATGTCTCTCCGTCTTCAAGTGTGTCTCCAGCCGAGGCCGTGGGTGGTCACCGTTCACCTGGCATCCCCCCGCAAAACTCCACACGTTGACAGGCTCATTATTCCATGTCACAGTTGTGTCTTTGCTGCCGAACAATAAAGTTACACACTTTTTCTTCCTGTATTTTGCCACGTTTGGATTGAGCAGTCAGGCTGCCACTTCTCACTGTCTTCTCCACTGGGCTGGTGATGTGGCAGAGGTCTGCATCAACACCGCCACCTGCTGGATGGAAACATACTGACACCACGTCAGTCATCGCTGTGTTGGTGGGTTGATTCCAGACTTCCCCTGGCAATGCCACAAATTGTTTCCCAGAGGAAAAACCGTAGGAGTAAAACAATGGGCAAACACAAAATGCAAATAAATAACTTAAAGCTACAGTGTGAACGATTTCTGTCATTTGTGTCACTTCTAAAAGTATCACAAAACAATTGCATAGGACGAATTCATGCATTTATAATCACCTGAGAGTTGTAAATATTTTTCATTTCCCTTAAATTAGCCCATTAGTACATATTTACGTGAAGAGGGGCTCCTCTCTATGGGGGCCGCCATGTTTTTACAGAAGTAAAAGTGGATGTACTAAACATCTATTGAAGTCTGCCCATAGGCTCTCCTCTAAATCTTGCACACTGCACCTTTAACAAACAGTAGGACCCATGCAAACTTATTGATGTTATTTGGAAACCTTTTTTTTTTTTTAGGGTTTAATGCAGCACATCTCCAACACTGCAGCTTTTGTGGGCTATTCCTGGTCTACAGTGGTCCCAGGAGGGCAAACCGGGAATCGGGTCGTGGACGTGTACGCCACATTAAAGGCAGTCGGTGTTAGTTTTAAAAGAGCACCTGGTGTTGCTCAAATTGTTTACGTTGATGCTGGGTCCGATACAAAAGTGTCACATTTTCTTTTGTTATCCTTCACACTACAACACATTACAACAAGAGTTACAGAGCATTTCAGAGTTGGTTTGAGGAGCAAAACGTTCGGGGCGTTGATTTGGCCACTGAAGTCTCCGAATCCCAGTCCAACATCTGTGGG
>JAFBJT010007249.1:16088-30752 GCA_016785325.1 Chascanopsetta lugubris
TTCGCCTTAAGTATTATTATAAATGTCCAAATGTGGCGACAGAATGTAGGTTTTATGTTTGACTACATGTATTTCAGTGCTCCGGGCTGAGGAGGAGGAGGAGGAGGAGGAGGAGGAGGAGGAGGATGAAGATATTGAGCAGGCAGCACAACAACCACTTTTGGAATTATTTTTTCCCGTCCGGGCAAGGAACTCTTTTTGACACTTCATCTTTTGAGATTTTTTCCATGATAAAAAAAATATATATATATATCACAGAATTAATGACGTCTTTTTATGTCCTCCAATAACAAATTGGAATTTGTTATCCAAATTTAGAATGTACAAGTATTTCAATGAGGGCCTAATCATTAATTAAGCTGGGGCGTCAAATCAGCTGAGCAGAGGATGCAATTCAGCCAACGAGATGCTTATGCGCTGTCTTCTTGGTTTATGTTGGTAATATTCAGAAGAGACATTTTCACATATCGATCAGTTTAAATTTTGATGCAGAGTATTTTCATTATTCGCATCCATACCTTTAACTTTTTTGCACGAAAACAAATGGAACATTTGAAAAATAACTGTCAATTCCAGATCAAAGGATGTTACATTTATTTGAAATGAAAAATGTGAAATGCACACATTCAATTGTCATGTTTACCTTGCATCCAGCTGCAGACGAGTCTTGATCAGCCATATAGGATTGGTCGCTGTGATAGCTGTAAAACCTGTGGAGGAAAAACAACAGCAGGATTACATTCTGATCCACATCTTGAAAAGGGACAAGCTGTCTGTGCCACAGAAAGCTATACTCAGACTAACACTAAAGAATAAAGCTAAGCTCTTTAAACTGCACCTATCATTGTCATTAGAATATTGAGTGACAGGGGCATTTCAGGGAGAAAGACAAAGACAGAGAAGGAGAGAGAGAGAGAGAGAGAAGAAGAACCTTGATTGACTAACCTATGGGCGC
Source organism: Chascanopsetta lugubris (assembly GCA_016785325.1). Taxonomy (NCBI): domain Eukaryota; kingdom Metazoa; phylum Chordata; class Actinopteri; order Pleuronectiformes; family Bothidae; genus Chascanopsetta; species Chascanopsetta lugubris. The sequence goes on from JAFBJT010007249.1 coordinate 17,044, forward strand.
TAGTGGAGGGAAATTGAGTATGATAAAAAATTGCATGTTTCATTCAAACAGTTAAGATCTTTCCCTCATCCGGTGACCTAGGTAAGGCAGAGGAGGACAGAAATGCATAGAGAGGGATAGAAAAAGCACAGATCTGTGGTGAGTACTCACGCAGACCCAAGTAACTCCTCACAGATGCAACTAGAAACCCCTGGTGGTGTGGGGGTCTCCTGCCCTTGTGAGAGGAGAGCTACGGTAGAATAAAAGTCTAAAACAGACACAGGCTTGTGTGTAGAAAGATGACCGGCATGCATCCATTTCACTTTAGCCCATTGGCAAGGGTTTACCCCAGGAGCATTGATAGCAGGGGAGACATGAGGGAAGGCTACAGCTACAACATCAAACAGTGACAACACAGCAAGAAATGAGAGATCATCAGAAATCGACTTTAGGTTCATCATGAGGGGCTAAAAACGGGGAAAAGCTCGTAACAGCTCATTACTTGGCTAAAATAGGGTAATGCTCTATTGTTTACGACAGGTGCGCCGACTCAGCAACATCTACTCCCTGGCTCGCTCAGATACAGCAGCAACAGAGCACAGTAGCAACCAGCTACACACCCACTAAAGCAGTTAGCTCATGCTTAGCTCTTGTGGTTGAGGGCGTGAAGGGGGGGGGGGTGCAGGTGGGCACGTCGAGCAACCGGCTAACTTTGTTTTGGTTTTTTTGTAGGGATTCATTTCACAATTAAAGTGACAGCACGTCACCTCACTTCAAAGGGGTGTCACTACAGACGACAATTCAGGCTAAGTTGCGCCTTGAATTAAACTTGAATCTTAAATATCAAGTTCCAATTTGCCTAAGCCACCGAAAAGCTGCTTTTACAATAGACCATCATTTTCTGGAATAGGTTCAGTTGGTGGCACTGTTTTGGCTCGGATACCTCCCTGAAAGCATCGATCCATCACTTGCGGTACTCAAGCTCACCACCAGCAAAGGTTGTCACCGACAACAAGGTATTGCTACAACAGCTATTCAGTTCATCAAATGATGATTGACTATTAAAACAGTTGTCAACTCATTTAATCAATTTGATTAATAAAGTCCTTTGGAAGAAGTCCACTGTCAAAGAATAAAGTGTTGGAAAATGCTAAACTGTGGTTTTTGTTCTCATGTTTAATTCATTGATTTATTGACAGGATAATCAACTGATTAACGAGTTACCAGTCCAGACATTAGTAAACCTCCACTGCCAGTATCACCTATCACTGCACAGGCTGGAATCCTTAGTGGACTACTGATGCGTCAGCGCCTCAGTTCGGCTCAGTCAGCGTGACTCTGCACACGTCTCTTACAGACGTTGACCTTGACCCAGTTGTGGAAAAGTCACGTTGAGCTAAAAGTGACACCAACATAAACCGCTCCGCAGACACACACGGTGAGGAGGCAGCTCTTCATCTGACCCCCAGTCTCGTGGTTCCACACTCCCAGCATGATCACAGTGATTAGATACCCGCCTCTTGACATACCGAGCGCGGAGAACAATGATATACAACTCAGATGTGGTCCCGTGATTGAATACAATTTAACTTGAAAATCCAAATCAGATGAAGGAAGCTAGAGAATTTCGGCCAGACACACGGTCTTCAGGAATGTTAGTTCTTCGAAAGACAACATTTTCAACATGACTTGCTCACTAAAGTGATTAATGTCACGATAAGGCTGACAGCACTCGTGTGCTGGTTCCAACTTGAACCTCCCCTATTCATCTCATTTACCAGCACTAAACCAGGTCAACAACCCAGCCTCTTTCACACATACACCGCAAATGTCGGAATGTTCAAAAAGCATTCAGGTGTTTGGGGAGAGTGACACAGGGAAATGACAAAAACCAATGATCTGAATGCCTGCAGGACTGACTGAATGATGCGAGGACAAAGGAAATTCCAATTTCATACATGGTTCTTTCGCCTGAATGAACAAATCTTTTTTTGTTTTGTTACTTGTCGGCCAAACATATATGTTTATTGCATTTATGAAAACTTTCAACGAATAGACCCAAAAATATTGAAAATAATAGTGATAAAATCATGGATCATGATACAGCATTTAAAAAGAAATGAGTGCTGACAGTCATGCCACATTGCCCTCGCCCACACGGTGGTACACATCTCAAACATATAATTACCTGCCATTCCAGCCGACACCATGTGTACCTGTGTGGAGTCAGGTTCCAACACAGCATTCAGTTTCTCTTTGGCTGTGGAGTAAGCAGCAAAGTAGATGGCTCTGTTGACGGTTAAAAAGAAAAAAGGTCAATGACTGTATTTTTACACGTGCACAAGTGATATGAGTTTTATTCTGAGGCTAAGTGGCGTTTTTGTAGTCAATGAGTAATTATGTATCCTCGAAGAATACAGGATATTCTCACTTCTTTGACTTGAAATCCCCGTGCCATGTTTCGTATCATGATACGGTAAGTGTGAGAAAACTGGCCTAGTAGGACAAACAAACACGTCTGTGTTTTCCACATAGTTTACAACTTAAGCTGCTGCTTCCTTGGTCTCTGAGCGCTAATGTTTCATGTCACCGTTAATGACGGCAAAAGCGCATCTGTCTCGGTGTAAAACTGTTCGTACGTGCGGCGGTCTTTAAATCTGCGTCGCGGCTCCTTGTTGACTTCACTGCACCGAGCTACAATTCGCTGGCATCACACACAAACCAGGGGTACCTGCTCGCCCCTGCACGAACCACTGCCATCAGCTCCCACTTTACTCCCAACACTGACGGCGTGGGTAGTTACAGATCATGAGTGTTCTTACCCAACTGCCCCCCAGACCTAGACTGTAAACTGTTGTAGGAAGCTGCTGCTGTTGCCATGTTTCCTGATGAGCTAATCACCAGCACACACACACACACACACTAATGAGACAGCCATGAGGACAAACGGGACATAAACGGCAATGGACGCCAAACCCTTCTTTGTCAGCCCATGACCACACTGATCTCTGAGGAGATTACAGAAAAGCACAGATTCCCATCCCATAAAACAAGCCCCACGTTTCGTATGTTGGCGTTTATCTTACGGCAACATGTAAAATGTGACCTCACATTATAACAGGGATCGAGTGTAGATACACTTCAAGCAACTGCAGCTTAAAGGTGCAGTGTGTACGATTCATCTCATTTTTGTCACTTGTCCAGTGCTGCCCCCCCCCATGTTTGGAGGGGAACATTGAGACAAGGGGTATTCAACAGCAACATGCAGTCCAACAATGCTAAACACTGTCACTTAATTTTGATTATGTGATTAATGATGGATGAGCAGGAGTTGACAGGAGTCCGCTTACCTGGAAGGTGCCACACCCACCAAGTTTGGCCCCAAGCCCCGAAAGAGTGAGCGAGGTCCCTCTTTCTCCAGTATCAATCTAAACAATACGAATACACACACAAAAATCAATTAAAAAAGATTGACTTTTCCATCTGTGCTTAACTAACACTCCTCCGAAGAAACGTCAAACATGATGTGTGTTGGTCTTCACTGTGACCGTATTAAGAGAAAGGATTACAGCCTTCAGGCTGTTGTTCAGTAGCAATGAGACACAGCACAAGACACAATCAAAAATGCATCAGATAGTTATGAGAATATTATAATTATAAAAAGAAAGACACGTGGTGTTGAACTATTCAAAGTAAAAAAATAAATAAGATTACTTTTGTTCTTTGGGTAAGACAAGTCATTTGTCCTCCAAACGTTTTAGTCATCATACAATTATAGCAAAGGTGTGAATGTAACTTGGCACTAACACCTAACGCTAACACACATTCAGCTGATCTACAGAACAGGTTGTTCATATTCATAAGGCTGTCGGGCCTTTTCCTCTCCTTCGTTCCCAAGCTGGAACATAAGCCGACATTCAAAGCTCTGAACTCGTATGGATCAACAAATGGGAAAATTGGCAGGAGTTGCTTGTTTTTGCAGTTCAGTGTTTTTGTACCATCAGGTGTTCGGACCACAAAAGGGTCCCAGTGATATAAAATAAACATATGTCAGAACAAGGGATTTTTTCGCTGTTCAAAACATTGCATAACACAATTGGCTTAGAGTTTTCCCCCCAAAGCTGAGCTGCTTTACAAAAACAGAAAATAAGGAACAGGGACATAACACACACATTTTCCACAGGTTCAAAGAAACCTCCATGTGAAAGAAAATCCTGTTATGTCAAACTTAGAATTGTAGAGTCATGAGAGCTTAAAAAAATAAACTGTAAAAATAGTTGTATACTGATTATTGAAGCAGTTATTGAATCTTATGGCATCTCCAGAGCAGCAGGATCTTGATATCTCTTGAGCTGCTCTGATAGGAACAATCAATAATATATACATATATACATATATATATATATATATATATATATATANNNTTCTACCTCATCCAAATAACAAATTACTTTTTCAATAAACATAAAATAAAACAAAATGTGGCAACATATTATGCCAATCATGCATATAAGTTGTAATGCTTACAAAAACTGTATGCCTCATTAGCTCACTAATTAAATCACATTGTGCTACAGGTCCAACAGTGGCACGGCTCCACAAAGTGACAGGGGGCAAACGGAAAAAAAAAACGGTGTGAAACACACACTTCCTGTTAGACATGGTGGCTGCATGGTGCGATGGAGAACAATGTTTAGCACTCACTTCAGACAGTGCAGGGGCCCCGGAGGAGTCACGCGGGCCACACTGGCCCCGTTGACGGTGCTGAGTTGAACCTCAGACACATAATGGGTGATGGAGGACGACTGGAGACGTGTCTTCACTACTTCTAGTGGACAAGTCAATATGGCTCCGACTGTGCCCCCACATCTGACGAAAGAGAAGGGGTGGAAAAGGTCAGAAGTGAAACAGTGAGCTATCTCCGGTCTTAGTAAAGAGGAAAATAACAGTGTTTTTGTAGAAGAATTATTTGAACGCTTTTATGTATAAACACATAGAGCATAGTTGGAGGGAATTCTGAGGTTCTGTGACATGTAGACAAGAATAGTGTGGGAACACGGACAACCAGTCAGGAATGCTTTGTGTTTCCTAGGGTACAGGAAGCAAGTGCCACCACATTCTACACTCACAGATGTGCATACCATGAATTCATGCAAGTAGTACTAAATAATCCAAAATAATATTCTCTTTGTATCAAGTAAAAAAAAAAAAAGGCACATGCTTTTCAACTTGTTGCTGAAATAAATAATTATAGTTATAATAATAGTAATAATTACAAGACTCCGGAACCAGTGAGACAAAATCTTTGGACATCACTTGGCCATCTTTAGCGCATCACTATAAGAGTAGTTCATGTATGTCACCTGTGCTGTAAGTGTAAAAAGACCATAATCTACATGGACTAAATAAGTAGAGTGAACTGAAGGAGACCGTACCCAGCAGGGCAGGGCCAAGGGGGCATCAGACGTAAGAACAGTTAGCTCTTGAGTGAGTTCAAAGACTCATTTGTGAAATGGGCGCAAGATCAAATTCTCTGTAAATAAACCGGGATATTAACTTTGAGTCAGTAAAGCTGCCATACAATAAACTAATAAAGAGTCCAGGAAAACAACCTGAGTCACTGATGTTGTTGTCATTACTTGCTGACTGAATCTGTCCCGACAGGAAACACATATCAAAAACACATTTTTAAAAAGGGTCTGGTGAGTTGGATTCAGATCAAACTGATCCTTTGGCAGAAATGGAATACACAATGACTGAAGTGGTGTTTCTGTGCTTTGGATAACTGGATGAGACAAACTGTTGTTTTCAATTACACTTAAAATAACCCTCTGTTAACCCCGTGTCCTCTCTTACAGCCCTACAAAGTAGTGCCATGGTGTTTTATTCTTTCCCTTTTTTAAAGAACGCACAAACAAGACAACTGTGGAGTTTCCATGACTATTCTATGGAAGGCTACTCGTGAGGTCTCCTACATGCTTGGAGCAGAAGTAAGGGGAGGATCTTGACTGCAACCTATTACTTCACCACTGGATCCGAGTCCTGCACTGCACAGGGCCTGCAGTAACATCCTGTCGGGGTCCTGCTCACCTCCAGGGGGTCTGCCACACGAATCACAACAGTCCCTCGTGAACTGGGCTGAAGTCGAGACGTTCCCACGAGAAAAAAACCCCACTGGACTGCGCTCCACTCATGTGATCACACGGTTCGACTGTTGCATCAGTCATGCCGGAGCTTTCAAATCATTGTTTTCTCCAGGTCCATAGGTGGCAGCTTTTCCCACGTTTGTTGTGGTGCAACGCTGTCACGGGGGCTGGGTTCGGCTCCGTTTTTAATCGACACGGGCGTCAGTTCAGGCATGTCGTAAAACAAAAGAAATCAGTAACCCGCTTCGATTACCTCCACAAATAACTCTGATGCTAGTGGTTATTACTCGTGTACTTGTGTCATTGCGACACATGGCAATGGGCTGGGCACATGCGTCAATAGGACAGAATGGCTGACGATACACAACACGTCTCCGTGCTGAACCCATCAGTCCACTCACCGACACAAACGGTCCACAAACGTCCGAACGGTTGGTGTCGCCGCAGAAGCCGCGGCTAGCCCCCGGCTAGCTTAGCTTTAGCTCCGACATCAACACAGCACGACACGGGGATGCGTACTCACCCTCCAGCAAACAGATGAACCACGGTGTCTCGTTGACTCATTGTGTATCATATTCGGGAACGGACCACGGGACACTACACAGGCAACGGGCGGACTTGGGGGGACAACGGGGCGGTGTCGCGACCCCAGCCGAGCGAAGCGAGCGATGGTCGGCGCGTCCGTGATACGGTGGAGGTCAGCTGCATGGGAGAGAACGACGACATGTAACGGCTAACTTAGCTAGCTCTCATTAGCTCCGCGGGCTAACAGCCGGGGACGGTCGACGTCGACGCCGCGCGTCGGTTGTGTCTTCCCTCTCGTGAGTCCGGAGAAAGCGTCGCCTTGGCGTGCATGTCCTCGCTGAGGGCGAACGGGTCCGGGGAGGCAAAAATGTCAGTGAGCTCCACACCTACGGCCTGGCCTCGCTTACACTCACGCACCTTGTTGTCAGAGGGCCAGCTCGTCGAATGGGAATCCGCAAAACAGAGGCGCTGATTGGCTGCGGCCGTCGCTTAGTCCCGCCCTGCCACTACGCCTTCACGTGATGAGGGTTTTACTTTGAAAGGGGTTTTAACGTGAAGCTGAGGTATAAACTTTACGCTCAAGTTCATTATTGTTGGCAGAGCTATCTTCAAATAATATCCTCAGGGTCCGTGGTTTATTCAGTTGATATGAACAACTCCTAAATTCGATTAAGTGGATATACATTCAATCGATCATTTTGGTACTTTTGGATGCTTTTTGAAAAGAACGATAACACATTACATGCTCAGTTTCGCACGGTCTTGTTTATCCAATAAAAAAATCCTTTATGGTTTGAAGAGGCTTTCAGGATCAAAGAGTATCCTTTGATGTATGGCCTTGACATGTTCAATGCAACTATTATAAACAGTACATGTAATGAGTAAAGGAAATTATTCCGATGGTGAAGTGTGTGTAGGATAACAGGCATGGGAACTATGGATGGAGGTCAGCATTTACATTGAAAGTCTATAAGGTCTGGCAAACATTAAAATTTGACACAATATGCACCCAAAAAAAACCGAATTTCTCAAAAACACATTTCACCAAGGATTTTATTAGGATTTGAAAAATGTAACTTAAGATGTGAAGCCCCAGTACCTTTACATCAACCGCTGGTTGCAGTCATACATCCTTTTGAGAAAAAGAAAAAGGTTTATGGTCCATGTGAACCATCACTGGAGATGAAGGGGAGCCAATGTACAAATCCAAGTCCGGCAAGGCAATGAGCATGGCCAGTGTCTCCTTCTCAGTGGCCAAGAAGTTCAGCTGATGTGTCTTGAACTTTGAAAACAGAAACATAGCTCACGGGATGACATCTGTGCAAGAGCAATAGTCCCAGAACCCACGAGTCCCATGTGTCCTGCAGAAGTTTGAAGGAATGAACGGAGACTCTCTTTAGCTTGAGTATGAGACGAGGTAGACGACACCTCGTCACTCCATTCAGACATGTAACCACTCTGGAGTTGGAAATGGTGTCAGGATGATCTTGAAGCTTATCTGTCACACGTAGCCAATTGGACAGGAGGTTATCTGGGATTCGAACCCATGAGCCCTCACACCCAAAGCATGGATCATAACCCTAGACCAGCACGCTGTATTTTACATCTTTTTCTGATCACGTTATGGATCTAACTTATTGCCAGTTCCTCCTATCACCAGGAAATAAATCCAGAACATCCAGAGAACAAGTGTTGCCATGTTTAGTGGTCAGGGCTGACAGCTGTGCAACGGCAAGAGTGAAGTAAAGAGGCAACAAACAAATGGAGCTCCAAACCGACGAGTTCCACGTGTCCACAGAAGTTTGAAGATGTGAACTGGCATCTTGTTTAGCTTATGAATCTCCCAGATCAGCAAAGATTCACAACCACACACGCACAGCAACCTTTCACACAATTCAGATATGTAGCCGTCACGGAGCAGGAAGTTGTATCAGAACAACCTTGAAGTCTATTTGTCCCACACGGCCACATTGTTGAGTGAGATACAAGAAGACGACATTGGGTTGTTGACCCTCCCTGGTCAGCTCACTCTCACTGTCAATTGTAGGTTTATTGTCAGAGTTGCGTTTGAGAGTCAGGAGCATTACAATTATTTCGAAACTCACTCGTACTTAAGGATTGCGTGGAATGACAATTGACTCCGACCGGCTTCACACTGCGAACACCCCGTCAATTGTCACAATGGGTTAGTCAGGTTAGAAACAGTCATATGACCGGCTGCTACTTAATCACATCCATCAATCACTTAACTCCAACCACGCCATGTCCCGCTCTTCTCAAGTAATGTCCGTCACTGGAAAGGGAAGGGGTCCCAACGTATGCGAAAGAAAGGGCTGGTTGTTGCTTTAGGAATTTAAATAGACCGTAGGCATATTTATCCACACTGGACGAAATAGAGCTCATTTTATTAGTGACATGTGTGGCACAACCTTGTGCAAGGAAACCAAATGTGTGTCTGATGGGACGAAAGAGAGCCACAACTTGTGCGCATGTGGATAATGAAGTTTACTAATCTGGGCAGAGGAATAAAATCCCTACGCTGGTTGATTGTGAAGACGCAGTTTAACCAGTCCACATCATGTGCCACAGTTTCCCGTGTAATCAAGTTACTGTACCACTGGAGACTGAAAAGATGGACTTTGCAGTGGAATCAATTACATCAAATCACATGTTACAATATATCACTTTTCACGACGAAGGGATCTTCAATTATTGATTAGATTTATTTAATTTGAAACTTGTGCTATGAACCGTTTTGAGGTCATTGGGCCCAAATGTGGATGAAATGTGAGTGTGTGCAAGGTCTGCATCTGACATGACAATATTGTTTAGGTTGAGAATATTCTGTTCGAAGCAATCAATAAGATTGGTTGTATTCAAGTTCACACACGGTTGTCTACACAACAGTTGAGAGAGCAATGGCATCGTAAATACTTGAAAATTGAAATAACGCAGCGCGATAAGAACCACCTAAAATGAAACCATTTTTAAAATGTATCTGTATAGTATTAAATGACCGGTAAAAATGACAGAAGCTTAACTTCAGTTAAAGGCACAGTGTGTACGATTTAGAGGCATCTACAGGTGAAGTTGCAGATTGTATCCATCCCCTCACACCTCCCATTCAATCATGCAGGAGAACCTCTGGTCTTTGAAGCTCAAAAGAGGTTTAGGACGTCCACTCTGGGCTATTGTAAAAACATGGCTGCCCCCATAGGGACGACCCACTCCTGATGTAAATATACATTAAAGGCTTCTTTTGAGGGGAATGTGAAAAGCAAGTAATTTATTGAGGTGATTAAAACATTTCAGAATTTTAATGTTTTGTCGTTCTATTTCTACAGAAAGCAAGGCGACGGAAAATGAATGAAATCTTACAGACTGCACCTTTAAGTTAACCCTCAACATTATTGATAAATAGTGGTTAATTAATCAGACATGGTGAAATCTAACTTTTATATATTAAAAAGACAACTTCATTGAAATGATCTAGGTTAATGGAAATAACGTGTTTATCTAAAGAAGAAGATCCCCATTGGCAACATTCTGATAGCGGTTAAAGAGTTTGATGTTAATATGCTGAGGCTTCACAAGTACAATTATTTCCATGTTCACCACCCAACGTTTGATATATTTGCATGCTAACATTTAGTGCACAATACTGCACAAGCTAGTAAAGATGGATTTTGCAGGTGTTTCTGTTGTAACTCAGCCTGCAGGGGGTGGGCATTAAAACGTACCAGAGGTCTTTCAACACCACTGCTGTACTGTAAAACTAAAAGGAACATGAAATGAAAGTAGAGGTCAGAAAAAGACATCAGTGATTGAGCTGAAAATAAACATCTATCATTTGCAACTGATGGAAAGAAATGGCGATTACATTCAGCACCACACTTGAGACCAGGATCCGGGCAGCAAGCAGATATGCACTCGTCGAAGATTGTCGGAATAGTCACAAATTAGCATCTCACGATGCTCATGCACGAAAGGTGTATATATAAAAAAATGACATGGATAATTCCAAAAGCACATCAACAGAGATTTAGCCGTAACTAACACAAAGCTGCAAACACAACCGACTTTGGTGTAACAGACATATCAATGATAACATCAAAAACGAGTCAGTTTAAAATGGCGGCAAACACACACACACACACACACACACACACATACACACATACACACACACACACACACACACACACATTCACACACACCAGTCCCAAATCAGTCACGTCCTCCCTGTCATGCCTGTCCCATGCTCATGCTAAGTGGTTGCACTTCCAGCTGCTGGTCTCATGTGACGGCAATACCATCAGATATTAATGCAGTTAGAGGAGACATGCCACTGACAATGATCCACTCAAGGCCAAGCTTCATCCGGAAGACCCCGTCAACTACATTCTCAGACTTACTCGAGGTTTGTTTCAAGACCCTCCCGCAGACGTAGACCCAATATTTGACTGTGTCACAGCTCCATCACAATCGGAGAGATATCTACCCACTCTTGTGGGTTAGGGTCCATTTTGGTTCAGGGGCCATCACATGCCCCAATTTGATCTCAAGTGGGCCGAGCCAGCACAATTATAGCATACTGACATATAAACGATGACAACTCCACATTTCCCACTTTGTTTCAGTGCAAATAAAGTTCAAAGAGATCCTTAAAAATCTTCACTTTTAGTGAACTATCCTTTCACGGAACCTTAGGGTATAGGCATGCGAGTTTGTTTGCCACCACTATTTACTTTGTTTTGTTTTTTTAATTGTAGATTAATGTCTTTTCTTTAGTTTTTGCAACTTAATCGTCCAGCGAACCAGATTGAAGGCTCTGACTGGCCGATTTAGGCTCCCCTGCTAAATGAGTCCATACACAGTACAACCAACATTAAAGGTGCAGTGTGTACGATTTTGGTCATTTTTGTAACTTGTAAAAATGTTACAAAACAATAACATACGGACATTTTCATGAATTTATAATCACCTTATAAACCTGTATAAACCTATACAGGTGTCATCAGACAGTCACTGTTGTATCATGTAACAAGGTTCGAAAAGAAAAAAGAAAAATGAAAGAAAAGTGAGTATTATATCAATTTGATGCGAAAGGGTTGAAATTCGAACGAATGCCACGGAGACGCCCTTTTCATGAAAACTCAGCATTTGATAAGGTTTCATCCTTCATATCTTGAGACCAAATGATTAAAGTTTGAGCAGCTTTCGATCGGTATTGTGTGAGCAGTTCATCAATATATGACAGGTCAGACAAATCACGATTCCTGCGGTCAATAGGAGGCGCTGTGGTTGACAGCAAATATTACTGTATGGGCGTGAGAAGCACCTCAGTCCACTGTCCAGTAGATGGGAGCAGTGAGGTCGGCAGACCTGTCTATTTCTGGCCTCCTAAAGTCGCCTGTAAGTTAGGAGGCGAAAGCCAGATCCTGGAAATCAGACTTTCTGCTTTCAAAATAAGATGATTCGACCTCAAACGAAAAGTTGACATGATCTGTGGAGATCTAATGTTTTGTTTCATTTTAATTGTATCTATTTTAATTTAATTTTTTACAACAGGGCCCATTATACTGGACGTCCAAAATGTATTGACAAACATTTGCTCTTCCATTATTATAGAAGTGCAGGTTGACATCAACCTCCATAACTAGAATGTTTGACCTGGAAAACATGTAAGAAGGGATATGAAGGTAATCATATTGGTTAGCCGAGCAAAAAAACTCTAAATATATGTGAGAGACGAATAAAAAAAGGGGACCTTGGCGTCTCAAGCGTAATCAAAGGTGTATTATTTTGAAAGGCCCAACTAGGAAGTGTCTCCCGTGCGATTTGAGACTTTACACCGGGCTCCGCCGCTCTGTCGGTGGTACCCAAGAAACTGGAGCGCTGGATTCAAGTGTTTAACCTGGACAGAGTGTGGCTTTGACTGCTTCACTCCATGCAGGTAAGAGATATACGTTAGAAATAGTGTTTTGTGTCGCAGGTTTTGTTTGTCTTAACTATTTGCCGTCTTGTCAGTGTCTCATGTACCGGCCTGCGTTTTGTAGATGTGGCATTTAAATGAGGCGAAGCGGTTTGCTCGCTATTTGCGATCATCACCGGTCCACAAAAAGAAGCTACACGCGAATAAAGGTAACTTGTACCGACTCCGTCGCGCCGAGGAGGCAACAAGTAATAACACACACCGCCAAAGAGGGAGTGTGTGAAACACTACGACATACCTCTGTTGTGTTAACACCTTTTCTGTGAAGACCGTCACTGGCTGTTCCCTGCTCGCAGAGGATTACTGGGTGTAACCAGCTAGCCGACTGCTAGCTAACTAGTTAACTAGCATACTAGCTTGTAGGAATCCATTACCCCTAGACGTGGTTGAAACTGTGACCGCTCAGTTCATTTGACCCCCTGACATGTGTGCGACTTCAACTTTATACACAGTGTTGATCAGTTTACACAGTCGACCTTTTATATTCAGCAAAGAAAAGGGTTAATTATCAGTTTATGACTGATTAATTATAGACTTCCTCTGTTGATCCGACCCCAACTCACACCAATTCAGAAGTTGTTTTTCAGTCTCGGTGTGTGTGTTTATTCCTGTGACACAATGTTGCGAATCATCCAGTCCGTTTATTTATCATTTTTGTAAGACATACCATGTTATTGATTTAAAAGTCCACCGTATACCAATTCAGAAGTTGTTTTTCAGTCTCGGTGTGTGTGTTTATTCCTGTGACACAATGTTGCGAATCATCCAGTCCGTTTATTTATCATTTTTGTAAGACATACCATGTTATTGATTTAAAGGTCCACCGTATAAGGTTCAATTAATTCCCTTTCTCTTGGCAGACATTGAATACGCATGAATATGACAATTTGCAAGTTTTCAATAATGCAGATTCACCTCAAACGTGTTGTGTTCATTTAGAATGAGAGGAAAAGGAATGTAAAATGATTGTGTTTATGTTTTTATATTTCCATCAGTAGCAGATCCTCTACTGAGGCTGCCATCTTCCATTGTTGTCACAATGGCCCCAAACTGAGTTACTTTTT
>JAFBJT010007249.1:44588-60887 GCA_016785325.1 Chascanopsetta lugubris
GATTTGTCTTTTCAACAGGAAATACCATTCTTGCCATAGCTTTACATGCTAACATTTGCTCATTAGATGCATTTAATCATTTCCTCTTTGACATCCCTGGAAGTTCCGACCACACAGTATCTAGAATGCAGCCCGTGTTAGTTTGCAGAAACCATTACTCTTCACTAGAATAGAGCTTGAGATGTGTAAACTTACTTCAGTGTCAGAAACAAAGGCCAAATCAGTCCTATGTGGATTCAGTTCGACCACAGGTTATTTCCCACCTCAAGTCCCGGGTCCTGCTCTGTGGACCAGCGGCATTAAAGTGACCTAATTCTGCTGCAGTTTGGAAACGTACCTAAATGAAGTGCTCTGTCAAGGTCACAAGAGTGTCCCGTAACTTATCAGGGCCATTTTTCAGCGTGAATGGTGAGAGAACGAGTCCATTATGAGTCCTTAGCGGCGGAGAGAGAGCGAGAGAGAGAGAGAGAGAGAGAGAGAGAGAGAGAGAGAGAGAGAGAGAGAGAGAGAGAGAGAGAAAGAGAGCCTCCAGTCTAATTACCAGTATTTATGGGTTTTTCTTCCAAGTGTCTCCCTTTGTGTCCTCAACTACCTGAATTCCATTGTGTGTGTTACCTTTTTATTCCCTCAGCTTTGTTTGGCCTCACACTCCCCAGCTCCTCGGTGAATGGAGGATATCAAAATGAGCATGTTGCCGTCCCATCACTGCAGATTAGACAAGAGAAATCAGATTTCTATCGTTATGCTCCACATCCCTGTCTCCATACTGCACCTACCTTTTGTGTTGACTAATGAAAAGATTAACACTGCACTCGGCTTAATTGAAATACAATAGCGTGAATGAGGTAATTAATCTAATGATCAGAGCCACAACACCATATATGGATTTGCCAGCACTTCATTAATTTGAATTAAGGGGCTTCACTGTGCTGCAATTATGAATTCAATTTCAATTGATCTCTGCTGCAGGGCCTGTTTACATTAATGCAATGATGACAGGATAATGTTATTTTAATTGACTTTACAAATGTTGTGGTGCAACATTTAAAATATCAAGACTCGTGTCACGACGGACCGAAAATTCATTCATTCATTCATTCATTCTCATGAAACGCAATACAGGTCTATTCTAAATTCTAAATTACGTTTTAATTGTTTTAAATCCCTAATATTTGTGTGATTGGTTCCACTGGTGACTGCTCTGTTCAGCCATCCCTTCCCCAGCAGCCACCACAGTGACAGAGTGAGTGCTGTCCCAGTCACAGCACCGCTATCGCCATGGTAACCAAGTTGGAGGTTTAGAGAAGTGAGTAATCTAATCTTCCCACTTCGTGGCATAACGATAAGGCTCGCCACCGCCAGCCCACCTACCTCTGAGCGAGTGTGTATATCTGTGTGTGTGTGTGGGTGTGTGTGTCCTATTTGGTCATTCTATGCTGCATGTCTACTTCTCTGTCACACACACACACACACGCACACACACACACACACACGGATGTGCACATAGCCTATCTAAGCCAATATGTTCCACCGTAAAAGGCAGGTGAAAGCCGAGGGGCAGATAGGCTTCCAGCCTCGTTGAAAAGTCTTGCACCAATATCCTGAAAGGGGCAGTGTGTAAGATTTCAGTCATTTTTATCACTTATATTGCAAAACAATGACCAACTGGCATTTTCATGACTTTTGAATCACCTAAATGTTTATATTGTTTTCCATTACCCTTAAATGAGCCCAGCGATGTATATTTAACTCAAATGGATGTGAACGGAGACCACTGCTTTTTCTAGCTTCGTGTATAAAAACAGTGCACCTCACACAACGGGCTGTGAAGTGCCCAGGCCTGTGTTAAACCAATCAGCCTTTAGCACGATGCGGTCACGTACAGAGCTGGGCGCCCAAATGCACAACCCCACGGGAAGGAGATAGGCTCGAATCGGGTTTAATCAGACCAGGGTCAGTACACAGGCAGGCAGTCCGATGGGTGGACAGATCACAAGGAGAAGGCAGAATCAAAGCCCAAGAACAAGCAAGGGTCGGGAATACGAGTAGATAACGAGGAACAAACGCTGGAGAGCTCGACATGAGTGCAAGACAATCTGGCACTGGGGAGAGGGAAGCAGGGAGCTTAAGTAGGGCGAAGGGCGGGAACGCGGGAGGACAGGTGAGGGGAAACAGGTAATCAGGTCACACGCCGGAGGCGAGGGTGAGCTCGGAGGAGCAGAGTCATGACAGATACAGGTTGACGGCATTCCGTGTTTTCATTTGTGCATATTAAAGGTGCAGTGTGTAAGATTTGGGTCATTTTTGTCACTTCTAAAAAAGATTACAAAACAATTGCTCAAAGACATTTTCATGAATTTATCATCAAGTAAATGTTTTTTTTGTTTTTGTTTTTTTCCATGACCCTAAAATGAGCCCTTTAACATATATTTACATGACCTCTCTACGGTGGCCACCATGTTTTTACAGTAGCCCAGAGAGGACATACGAAACTTCTTTTGAGTTTTAAAGGGGACCTATTGTGGTTTTCCTCACTTTTGGATCTCCCCAAAAATGTTTCACCCTCATAAGGAATGCCTGACTTTGAAAAGGGCTTGTTTAAAAAAACAAAAGCATTTCTGAGAATGTACCGTTTATCATCATAATAGAGGCTGAAGAACAAATAGAGAGCCCCTGAAATGGGCACAATAGGTCACCTTTAATGACAACAGGTTCTCCTATATGCTTAGAAGGGTGAGGATGAGATGATGGAGACAACATGCAACTTCACCTCTGGAGGTCACCAAATCTTATGCACTGCACCTTTAAGTCGCTATAGATGAACATCTGCCCAACGGCTCGTTAACATTAGACTGTATTTACATTTAAATGTTAGCTTTAATGTAATTCATGGGAAACTGGTGTCCATGTTGGATCAGCTCTATCTCACGCTCTTGTGGAGCGAGCGTTAAGTCAGAGCACATGAGGGAGGCTCCGCCCATAAGCCTTTATTTTGGCACGAAGATAACGAGGAGATCTAGACCGAGAGGAAAAGGATCTGCAAATGAGATAGAAGCAAAGTCGTGAGATCCGTTTATCCCTTCTCTCTCTCTCTCTCTCTCTCTCTCTCTCTCTCTCTCTCTCTCTCTCTCTCTCTCTCTCTCTCTCTCTCTCTCTCTCTCTCTCTCTCTCTCTGTCATTCCTCCATTTTCTATCTCTCAACTCTGCCGCTCGCGCTTTTCCTTTCGTCTCCCCACGGGATCGTATCCAATCATGCCACTCTGAAGTTATTATAAAAGAAATCCTTTTCGTGTGTGTGTGTGTGTGTGTGTGTGTGTGTGTGTGTGTGTGTCTGAATGAAATGAGCAGGGGCGGGGTAGCAGCAGTGAGGTTCAGACAGTATTGGGAGTGAGATGGCAGCAGCGTAAGTGGAGAGTGGCGGGCGCTGCGTGTCAGAGCCGTCAGCAGAGGGGGGGTGGGGTGGGGGGGGGGGGGGGGGGGGGGGGGGGGGGGGGGGGGGGGGGGGGGACGTTGAAAAGTGGAACAGAGGCAGACGAGAATAGCAGGGTCACCTCTGGGCCCCGCCCCCTCGATCAGGGATTTTATTGTCATGTATTTTTGTCATTGTAAAAATAATGGAACAGGGCCCGAGGAGGAGAGAGGGGGAAGATGGAGGGATGGACAGATATGGGGATAGAAAGTTGGCAGGATTGGACATTTTCTCCGTAATGGCGGGTTTGACTGGGATTAAGAGGCGGAGCAGGGGGAATCAGGTGGTCACTATACCAATGGTTTGGATCAGTGTGTGTGTGTGTGTGTGTGTGTGTGTGTGTGTGTGTGTGTGTGTGTGTGTGTGTGTTTATGGATTTACTCCTGTCGTGACCTGGCCCTCCCCTCACAAGTGTAAACTAATGGTCAGAGTCTGTGCGGCATCCTATCTGGCTTGTGTGGCTGCACTTCCTCATGATGTCAGATCATTAAACAAGCGACTGATCCTATCTTCCGTTCTTCCTGGAAGATGTGGCTTTGTGTATATCAGCTATTTTTATTGTGTCATAACCATCGTGGATCTGTCATGTCTGCAGAGACACTCAAGGAAACAGACGTCCCGGATACATGTAGCAGCAGTGGCGGAGACACACGCTCGCCATTTTGGCTTTTGGCGGGAGATTTGAGGTCACATGTCTAATGGTTCTCTACTGGTCTGGGTTCAGGACCCACCGTGACCTCTTGAAGGTGCAGCGTGTACAATTTTGGTCATTTCTGTCACTTCTATTTCATTTCTAATCTTGTAAATGTTCATTTTTTTTCCCGTCACCCTTAAAATAAGCCCATTATTGTATATTTACATGAGAAGCAGGTCCTCTCTATGGAGGTTGCCATGTTTTACTACTGTTTCAGTATCATCTTTTGGGTTTTAATAACAACTGAAATCTACCATAAGTTCTCCTGCATGTTAAGAGGGGTGATGGATACAACATGCAACTTCACTTCAAGAGGTCATCAAATGTTACACACTGCACCTTTAATGATGAATCGCTACCTAAAGTGGGGAAAATGTTCAACTACTCAAATGCATTTAATGAAAAGATGATGCAGTTGCAACTGGAGATAGTTCAGAATATCACAGTATGACGACATAACAAGTTTAATGATTACAGAAACGACTAGCAGGTGGCAACGCTACGAAGGGTAATATTCCCTTTTACTCCCAATTTGCTGCATTTTAATTAAGAAACTAAAAGTGCATCTTAGGTAATACAATATGCCCCCTGTGAAATGATCTATTACCATTACAGTGCAGGAGTGTGGATAGATAACAAAGTAAAATCCCCCAAACGTTTGTCCTCAATATAAGAAAATACATATTTCACGTAGTCGGTGTTGTACTGTCAAGGAGTGTGAATAGATGGCACTCTTTGTCTATTTTTGCATTTTTGTTATTGCACAAGGTTTTCATTGTCTTTTCTCAAAATAGACTACTTGTTGTATGGCTTATAACGGGGACCTGGGGAACCTGAATTTTGTATTCACTCATTTGTTTATTTGTGCCGATATAACAATTGAAATGATTGAATCCTTGAATCCTTGAATTCAAAATCCTTCAAATCCTTGAAAAGATCCTGATGAGGCATCAGATGTGAATGAAACAGGTTTAAAGCCCGATACGAACTTTGGTTTTGGTCTCGATCAGTCACATGTGTTGCTGTGACAACTGCAACTACGTCCATCTTCATATCCAGTCTACGGTCGCGACCCACCAGCTGAGCTACTGTACTGTTCGGATCTGCTCCCATGTTCTGTCTCTAAATTTAAAAAAATGCAAATTATTAATTGCTGTTTTTCCCAATTGATTCTCAGTATCTCAGATTGTTGGTTGCTATGGAGATTCCCCTGTTTTTTTCCGATCGTAGCAGCTCATGCTGCTTGTTAGAGTTTCTCCATTGACACATCATTTTCTACAAGTCCTAGTTTGTTTTACTCTCTGTAATTACGGCGGCTGTCACATCCTTTTTGCCAGAGAGCAAGCACAGCTCATTAGAGGCTCCCGGTGCAGGGATGATGCCAGCAGAGCAATTTGAGCAACGGGTTCACAGAAGATGTGTGGCCGCGATTCAAGGAAGGAGGAAGAGGAGAAGGGGAGAGAGAGGAAGGTAGGTAGGGAAAAGAGGGGGAATAAGGAGCCATTATTTGCTGGCATGATCTCTGGTGGGTCATTGGAGCAGGGAAAGGACTATTTCTTTCATTCGCTTGAAGGTAATTGCAGCCGTGAGGATTCTGCTGATATTCCAGGCAAGTTTATTTATGTAGCACATTTCATACACCGTGGCAATACAATGTGCTTCACGGAAATAAAAGCAAGGGTCAGCACATGATCATACAAACAGTAAATGATAGGCAATAACAGCATGAGAACATTAGGCATGAAAACAGTTAAAAGATAAAAGCATAGGATCAAAAGAATGATAAAGAAATTAAAATAGAATAATAAAAATGACTTGTCTACCACAGTAAGTAATGATGCTCCAAGGAAGCAGAGTGAGTTAGCAGAAGGCATCTTAAGTCGAGACTTGAAACTGGAAATGGTTGGAGCATTTTTTGGTGCCTTCTGGAAGTTGGTTCCAGAGGTGAACCGCATAATCGCTGAGTGCTGCTTCACCCTGTTTAGTTTGGACCGTGGGTTTTTCCAATAGATTCTTCTGTAGTGATCTGAGAGATCTGAGTGGTACATACTGCTGAAACATGTCCGACAGATACCTCGGCCCTATCCCATTCGGCAACTTGAAAACAAGTAGCAATGCTTTAAAGTCAACCCTGTAACTTACTGGGAGCCAGAAGAGGGATTTCAGTATAGGGGTTATTTTGATTTTTAAAAACGTTTATTTTACTTTTACTAATATCTTATCTTTTAAACTTTTTTAAAATGTATATTCATATGTATTTTATCCTGCATGGGTGCTGTGTATTCGAGGTATTGTTCTGTACAGCACTTTGGAGCTTTATGTTTTGTTTTAAAGGTGCAGTGTGTACGATTTGGTGACATCTAGAGGTCATGTGACAGCCAGGGAAACGGGCGGACCCAAAAATCCAGGAGACGCTCTCAGTGGTCAAAAATGAATATTTATTATTGTCCTTTATCACGAAGAGAAAAAGAAAACGAAGACTCTTCAACTCAGGGAATCCATGATCCCTACAGGGAGCAGGCCGACCAGAGAGAGAGTAGTTGGCACGCTGAAGGGACACTGGAGACGAACAGAGCCAAACAGGAGCATGACGGAGCATGGCGGGAACTTGAAGGGATAATCTGGCACATTGGTGAGTGTGGGCCAAGCTGTCACTGAGGGGTTGATGAGGAGCGAGGAGTCAGGTGGAGGGCTGATGAGTGGGGATGGGAATCAGGTGTGCCAGCCACCACAGCTCTCAGGGAAAGTAGGTCAGCCACACCTCCGGCCACACGCCGCGCTGCAGGGGGAGAAAACACGAACCCCAATCCAACCAAAATCCAAACACCAAGAGACAAAAACAGTTGAAGTTACATGTTGTATCCATCACCCTTCTTAACATGCTGGAGAACCTATGGAAGACTTCATTTGTCATTAAAACTCAAATGATGTTAAGTATGACCAATTTAGAAATTTGATAAAAAACATGGCTACCCCCATAGTGAGGAGCCACTCATGTGAATATACAATAATGGACTTATTTAAGGTTAATGGAGAAAAAATTATACACTTAGGTGATGCTAGATTAATGAACATTTCATTGAACAGCAATTGTTTTGTGATATTTTTAGAAGTGACAAGAATGACCAAAATCTTACGCACAGCACCTTTCAAGTGCTTGGTAAATAAATGTGGATTGGATTGGAGACATCAATCCCTCTATGAGTCTCAGACGTCTTTACAGACTTGCAAAGCTTCTTCTCCACGATATAAATCCAATGTCAGACACCGTAACAGTTAAGGTGTGAATATACACGTGATGACACATGAGCAAAGCTTAAAAAAAGGGCATTTGAACAACACTGGATGGTCAAAACACATGTTACTGGTCAACCATAGTCCCTAAGGCCATAGACACTTTTAAACCTCATCGACGGTTATTTACCTGAAACCAATCCAACAAAGAATTCGAGTTTTAAAACCACCTACAAATCAACGTTTATGTGGGTCCCCTGCGGGACTCTCGTCCAAGGTCGCCGCACAAATCACCATGTGTGTGACATGTGTCAACACGTCAACATATAAAACATGTCAGCTGTAACAGTAAAGTGGTGACAGACGGAGATAGATGCCACAGAAGTCCAGAGAGTCTGTGAGCAATCAGACGTTCAGACATAAGAATGATGGACCTCAGGGATGAACCATCCAGAGAGTGTCCCGAGCGTGGATGGCAAATGTTTGCTGTGTATCAATCAATCACATACGTACCAATCTCCTGTATCTCTGTCTGTGTCTGCAGCGACTCCCCCTCAGATCTACGCCGTTTGAATCCTCGCGTAGGAGACATTTGGACATTTGTGATTCTTTTCATCCATGGTGCAAATGAGCTTCCCACCAACTCCCCGGTGTCCTTCGGCTGTGTTGTGCTCGATATGTAAACATCTGAAGGCTGTTTATATATGAGCCTCCACAGCCATCACACTCATCTTAGGATGAGTGGGTTCATCCCTCATAGCCGTAAAGTGTGTGTTTGTGCAAGTGTGTGTGTGTGTCTGTGTGCGTGTGTGTGTGTGCGTGTGTGTGTGTGCGTGTGCGTGTGTGTGTGTGTGTGTGTGTGTGTGTGTTAAACCCATACAGTGTGCTGTGGAGAATCCCACAGTGGCCACGCAGCAGTTTGTTTACATCAGGGACACTGATCTTTGTGAGTGTTAAATTGGTGAATTGACAGTTGAGGGAGCATCGATGAGTTTATCTAAATACATAATTTGCATCTGTGGGAGCAGAGTGATTAAAAGTTCTGATTGATTAATTAAAGTCTGGAAAAAAAAAGGAATAATTTGCTTTGAAGACAGACAGAGACTCAGTGGAATGGAGAGATGTAACGATTTGGAACAACAGGCATTTGTTATTGTCTTCAACATTTCTTGAATGATGTGGAATCACCACATGAAAGAGTAATACATTGTTCTATATTAGGGCAGGGCAATTATTTCAGCTCTTGGGCCAAACAGACGTTATATCGAGACCTGTTGTTATCACTGCATGAAACAATTGAAAACATCTTATTGGCTATTTATTCATGTACGTATTATCTATATCATCTTCATTTCAGTAACGGTTAGTCCAAACATCATCTTATTAAGAAACTCAGATGGATGTGAAAACAACATAACTTTATAATCAGTAATTATCAACAGCTCCCTTATGATCAGAAATACAGAGGAACATTTCAAGCTCATTTCAAAAACAAATTGGACTGGAAACAAATAGGGGTGGTTTTCTAAAGTGGGACTTTTATTTTGAAGGCGAAGAAAGCGAGGGGAGGCGCTGTGAACAGAGGCTACTGGATACAGCTGTGTTTTCTCACATGTCAACATCAAGCATGCCAGAATCACAGACACAAGAAACAGATGCATTTCAAAATAAAAGCATATTTTGGCAAATTATGCGTAGCGTTTTACACAGTGCAGCTCTCACTTGGCCAAATTGAACACAAAATGCATCACTTTGCTCTCAGACAGGTACGTATGAGAAGTAGGAAATAAGGAAAAAGTCTGTAAATGTCTTCAGGGGATTTCTTATCTGCCTTCATTTGACATTTTGAACTTTGACCACCTCAAATCAGCAGGTGTGGAAGTTGCCTCGCAGCAGATTGAGAGGTCACCCTGGTCTGGATTCATGTGAATTGCAGAAAACATTTATTTCATGACAATCGCTTAATGCTTTGTCAGCATTAAACTAAAGAAGAAGACACATTAACATGACGTCCGAAAGAATGTAGATGACATGAGGTGGTGCAAGCAAGTTTCTAAATGGAAAAACTTTAATTAGCAATTCATTCAAATGAGTGGCCAACAGAGTCAAGTCAACAGAGGCGAATCGACAACATGCCGATGTTAAGACTAATGTCTGTAAACCAATCAATGTCAAGTATGGTCACATGGAGATTTGTCATCAGTACAGCACATGAAAGTCTATAGTCTGCCTCCATATTGCAAAGTGAAACACACCTCTGAAAGGAGGATGGCTTTATTTTGAAAGAATATGTTGAGATTTTAAGTTATCTATGTTTAGTGGTTCTGCACAAATGTATTTACCTTCTCTCTTAAAGTCTCATGTCCTCATTCCCATAAACGGATCCGCTTGAATATGTCCACTCCAGTGTGATGTGCATTAGAAACAATGGTGTATGAATCACTTCCTATTTTTACATTCCTGCAGTAGAGCTACAAATGTAGAATGTTGAATAAGTAGAAATTTGCATATATATATATATATATATATATATATATATATAAAAGAAGCCTTCACTCCTTCTTGCTTTTGACCGGCAGTTACTTTAAAACACCAGCGTTACACCCCCCGATGGCTCGGGACAGCAAGGCGCAACATAGTGCAACGGATGTGGAACAGTGAGGGTGTCGCCACACAAAACCAGACCACAAAATTAATACAATAAAGATGTCTCAACAAAATTGGAGCAACACAGGAAAAGGGGAGGACTTACAGTGGCACCAAATAAAAAGCTTAATCCCAAAATAACCCCCACCCCCCTCCCACCTTAACAGGTGCAAAGCACCGCAAAATACCGGGGGTGATGCTCACCGAAAAAACGGGTATTTTTAGACGGCAGGTAACCTACGTGTGAGTAGATGTAGACCCATGGGTGTTCAAACTCGTCGTCTATCCCTGTGTGCAAAAGAAACAAGAGAGGTGGTGAGAACAAACACATATCACACAATGCCCACAAACTACCCACGAGAAAGGGCATCCGCAAAAACATTATCAGTGCCCTTCTTATGTTGGATGGCTAAATTATAACCCTGCATGACCAACGACCAGCGCATTCGTTTCTGGTTGTGGAAAAAAACCAAAGGGTTGTGATCTGTATGAACAATAACAGGCTCCACACTACATCCAACGTAAACGTCAAAAAACTGAGGCGCTAGCAGGAAGGCTAGTGTCTCTGTGGATGCGCCGTCTGTTCGATCGTTGGATAGCGGCTCTGACGACTGTTGAACTTCTTTGAGAAGTAACCTACCGGATGGACCAACCCATCTGGGTCCATCTGGGTCCATCTGAGTCCAAACCGCACCAGCACCAACAGAGCTTGCATCCACCTCAAGAGAAGAGGGGGGTGTTAAAATCAGGAGCTCTCAGAACTGGGGCATTACATAGGAGCACTTTGCAGCTTTCAAAAGCCCATTGACATGTATCCGACCACTCAGAAGAGACCATGGGACTGATTAGATCAGTCAAAGGAGCTGCAGCAGTGGCGACATTTTTACAAAAAAAACTCTGTCGTATACAGGCATGCCGAGAAAACGGCGCAACTCACGTCTCGTGGCTGGCGCAGGAAATGAGGCTATGGCTTCAACTTTGGCCTCCAGAGGGTGCTATTTACCCCCCACCCACTTGCTTACCAAGATACACCACTGTTGCTTTGCCGAATTCACATTTGGCCAAATTTAAGGTTAAGGTTGCATCTGCCAGTCCCTGAAAAACATACAAAAGAACATCCAAAGACCTTCAACTTGACCATGTGTATTTAAAACCACTGGTTTACTCCAAATTATTTTGGCAGAACTCTGAGCATTTACACTCGAATGTAATCTCGGCTCGATTACTTTTGTTTATACCTATAATTGCCATTTATCTTCATGTTTACATCAAGGGGACGGGGGGACGGGGCATTGTCATTATAATCAAGAATCATTGTGAGCTCTAAACGTGTCTGAGCTCGCCAACAAGGTGCAACAATGAAAAGGGAAAGTGTGTGTTTACAGCAATATGACAAGGCGCTTTTATGCCATCTGAGTCAGCAGAAAATCGTTCACTAATTGTCGCTGGAGATTCACAATGAAGGAACCAGACACTTAAAAGCTCTTCATTTTCATAATTACTGAGACCACAGTGCTGGAGGAAACACTTCACACGGCGGATTAGTCTCTATACCTTTGTCTTAGTGCAGAGTCTGTGTCTAATCTATGTTTATCGAGTCTTATCGTATTTATACAGTGTCAATAAGTACTGCGGAAAATGCATATCTTTAAAGTATATTTACCTGTAAGGACAATCACTGGCCAGTACTGTTTAAATGTGCAGTGTGTAAGATTTCGGTCATTTTTATGTCACTTTTGTCTGTCAAAATAGAATTACAAAACAATTATACGCAAACATTTGTATTAATGCACAATCGCCTCAATGCATGACTTGCTTTTTACATTACCCTAAATTGAGCCCGTTCATGTATATTTACATGAGGAGCAGGTCCTTTTTGTGGAGGATGCAGGAGAACATGCAGGAGAACATGCAGGAGAACATGCAGGAGAACCTACGGTCCACTTCAGTCGTCATTAGAGCTCAAAAGGTGTTTAGTACGTCCCACTGTAAAAAACATGGCTGCCCCCATCGGGTGAATCCGCTCCTGGTGTAAATATACACTAAAGGGCTAAGTCTAGGATTAAGTGAAAAGCAACTCAGACAAAATGGTACCAAAACCTTACGGACGGCACCTTTAACAATCAAAATACAATCAAGGGGACTTGTGGTGCTCTTCTTCGTGCACATCGTGCTGTGAGTCTCAGTGATGCACGGACAAGCGGAATGTTCTGTATCATAATTGCATCACCTCCTGCAGGCTGCTATCTGTGCCCGTGACCCCCAGGCCCCGCCCTTGTCCGTCCCCCTCTCACACCCTAATATGGATTTACTCTTGCGGTCGCATTGTCTGATTCCCACTTCCCCGCCGCTCCGTCTTTAGCCCCGAGCCAAACCTCTCCGGTTGTGTGCACACAGGATTAGCCATTAGTTCTTCGTTTCCTCCTCCTCCTCCTCCTCCTCCTCCTTCACCCCAGAGACCAAACCCCGCCGCCAATCACCCACCGCCCGGCTGTTTTGCGGCTCCTCTCCAGCACTGGGCCAAGAGAGAGATGGGCCTGGCCAGATTAAAAGTGGCGTGGTGGGGGCTCAGCGGGCAGGGCCGCTGACACCAGTGAAGTCGGCGCAAGGTGCTTAGAGGCAGGAAGCTGACGTTTCCTCACATTTCCTGTTGCCCCATGCACAATGGAGGAAAGCAGGTGATGGGGACAGAAGGAGCAGGCCTGCGCCAAGATCATGTTTGTCCAAATAAAGAGGTCAGCACACACAACACGTTAGGGGGGAGGCGGCTTAGAGACCTGGCAAAATAAATCTCTGTTGTACTGTACTGTTATTATCATCATTCCCTGTCCTGGTGTCATGGCGGAATGACTAAAGACAGGGAACGCGATCCAGTCTTTGAAATCTCGTTTCAATTAAAGTCGGGATGAATCGTTTTGGCTGAATACTCAATTCCCCCGTCCGTCCTCTGCTCAGCTGCATTGAAGAGATTTGACCACACAACCTACTCGTGACTGCCAGCACGTAATCTGTCCTGTTTGAGGATCTCAGGCTGCTTTGTACATTTAAGGTTATCGTTTGTCTAATACATCATAGCACTTCTGAAACGTATCACTGAAAGGAAAATAACATCAACAGTTTACGTAATGAGGTTATTTCTAAAAGAAGTTGGTGAGGAGGGGACTTGCCGGACTTAAGTAAACCCGTTCACGTGAACCGATCTTCGAGTTCTGGTATACGACCGCGTGGCCGTTGCTCCCCTTTGTTGACCAGAGGGTCATTTGTGTTCTGATTGGTGCTGACAATCACATGTTTATATTGTTATTCATTTTCTTTATCGCACTTGTCAGACTCGCGTCAGTAGGTGGTAATTCTTTCAGACTAACTTTCAGAGTGGTAATGTTGGAGCTATTTCTAGTTGACCAGTCGCATCCTAGATCAAACAATGAAGCCAGCCAGCAGCGAACTGGACTGCAGACAGAGGACTTCATAAGTAATTAAAACAATAACAGTGCGTTATCTGGGCGAGATAGTTCTAATTAGATCTTATTTCGTCTGATTTTATGCGTTTTAATCACAATTTCTTTGTATGTTTTTACTCCGTTTTACTGTGGTTCTTCTAGACGTTTCTTTATCTATAAGGTTCCTTTATAGCTGTTGATCCTGTAAAGTGCCTTTCGAGATGATGATTTGCTGATGAATACAAATGCAATTGAACTGAATCACACATTTGACAGAATTGTGAAATTAGATTTTCATTATCTAATCAGATTCAGACGCAGCAGGCAGTTTATCTGGCGTTAGTTATAATTATTATTGAATACCATCATGTGATGTATTTGTGTTTATTGGCTGAAATGTTTGATCGTGAATTCAGCTGAGGTTCTTCTCTAATGGCTCTTAAATTTGAGTCAGATCAAAGATTTTTAGTTTGTCACTGTTTCCTGTCGGGCGTGATGCAAATGTCCCTGTGTCACAACGCCACAACCATTCTTTATATTTGTGACATATATTTCCTGCTCTTTCTCAAGGTTTTCAATGGTATGCACTTTGTTCCATTTATCCCCATTACTTCATAACTGAAGTAACCCACTCAAAATAGCCTCATGATGCGATTCATTCGTTTTGCATATCGAGCAATGAAAGCATATTGATAGAAGCTCAAGGTTCCTCGGGCATATGTATTCTCCCAGAGTATCCTTCTGCTCTTAACCCACTAAAGTAACACAACAGATGTCTTCCCCTGCACTCTGAAATCCCTGGTGGAGGCAAACAGGTGTAACACCTGGTGTTACACAAGTGGCTCACAGTGATAAGTCGAGAGATGAAACCGGAGCTTTTAGAAACAACCGTCAGATACAGAGTGTCCAGGTGAGCACAAACGTATTTTAATGCTTCAGTGGCTTCCACCGTGAGAGTGGCTGCTTCCAGCTTTCCTGCTGCGGATTGACTGGAAAGAAAATGTCCTGCAGATCAAATTGAAATCTAAGCCCCGACATTGGATTCACTCTTGGACACATGCCAATGCGAAGACAGTACTAAATAACTTACATCTGTGTGGGGAAGTCCATCTTAATAAGTTAATCAGTGTTTGGTTTTTTTTGTGGTTTTTTTCATTCAACAGCATTATTATTATTAGCTGTTTGTTTGCATTACTTTAAACGTAAAGGGAAACCTTGGCCTCAAATGAGTACTGTATTGATTACTTGGTAAACTGGATAAGAATTAATTTGGTGAACAGGAGGCGAGGTCATGGCTCGAGGGTCTTCGAGAAACGTTTGGTAGATCCAGCAGAGGAGAGAGTTGCTGTAGCTCTAATTGCTCCAGACGCTGCTGCTGGGTGAGATAGAGAGATGTCAGTGCATCACAGTGTGTTTTGTGTGTGTGTGTGTGAGAGTGAGAGTGCATCAGAGCAATTGAAGAAGACCACCTGGTGTGATGATGATCATACATACATAATCCTTAACAGGAAAAGACACCAGGATGGACAATTGCCAGAAGATAGTGTTTCCTGTGGCCGAACTTAGTCAAATTCTTCAGTTATCAGTCACATGGAGGATTTGTGGGTTTCGCTAAAACAACAAGTCAGATCCACGTTCTATACCTCAGCTGATCTTAATGCACTTGAATTGCCCATAAATGTCAAATTGATTTTGACAGGTGATCCCGCCCCCTTCGACCAATCGGAATGGTTGGCGGGAAAGTAGGTCCCGCCCTTCGTCCAATCAGAATGGGTGGTCGGTACGTAAGTCCCTGGCATAAAATGCTGGCGCAACCGACCAATCAGAATTGTCGGTGGGAAAGTAAGCCACGCCCCTTTTTGGGAATGTCCGAATGAATGAACTTTTTGTTTCATCAAAAGAAGAAAAAAATGGTTGAAACTTACCTGGATACATAGGATCTTTGGCCAGAGTTCGGTTTCTTGTAGCAGAGCCTTCTGCCGTCTCTATGGTGATTGGCATGTGAGACATTTTGCTGTCTTCTCTCGCCGGCAGTGATGGTGACCGTTCAGGGCTGGTGACTTTTAAACCCTGAGGCCGACAATTCCAACCTCTGTTAACACAGAGGAGCTTTTGGGACATGTGAGTCTGGTGACGGACATAAATCTAGTTCGAGAGTTCTATGTCAAAGACGGATTCCGAAAGAATCCAAAAAATGAATACATAAATAAAATGAGCTGAAGGTTCAGGAGCTTTTAGACAGCGAGGTCTGATCAACCTGTCAGAAATCCATCGCAAATTGTACTTTAGAATTTGTATATAATATTTGCTTTGATTGTCAGTTCTTACACGATCAACCTGAGCTCAACCCCATGAACGAAGAGCTTAGAAAAGCTCCTTGGGGTCGTCATAGCGACAGAGATTCAAACCATGAAAACATGACAACACACACACACACACACACACACACACACACACACACACACACACACACACACACACACACACACACACACACACACACACACACACACTCATACACAACACACACGTCTTGTCCCCCGCCTGTCATTCTTTTGTTTTTGTCTTGTCATTCCTTCTTCCTGTCTGAGGGATGTACACACCCAGAGATTTAAAGGAGCAGTTTCCATTTGTTAACATTAATCAGGTGAAGCTTGTGGGAATAGACGTAGAATTTGGTTCTAATAAGATTCCACAAAGAGGCAGTGAAGTGTCTGACAGTTGCCATCTTTCCTGTTGCATGATGCATTTCAAAGCCACAGGCTGTGTGTGTGTGTGTGTGTGTGTGTGTGTGTGTGTGTGTGTGTGTGTGTGTG
>JAFBJT010007249.1:60933-72282 GCA_016785325.1 Chascanopsetta lugubris
GTGTGTGTGTGTGTGTGTGTGTGTGTGTGTGTGTGTGTGTGTGTGTGTGTGTGTGACTGTTACTATGTTGGCCCTCTGCAGTGATCATGAGCTGTTCAACAACTGAACAATAGTGGTGCTGGTGGGGCAGCTGGAAAACACTTCTCTCCTCACTCCCGCTGGTTGAAGTGTGTGCATTAACACCAATTATTATGGCAGCGTGCAGTGCACTTCAGCTTTCTGCTCGGCTCATTCAGAATGTTTCAAATGTCAGAACAATGGACCCTTCTCACCTTCATGTGTTACACACCTCAGTGAGATGAACCAACCATCCCATTGTCAGACAGGAAGTATGGACACATCCTCACGTGCTCAGCAGGGTTACATCATCGTCAGCGACGTTCCTTCGGGTGTTAGTCAAGAGACCACGCCATCAAACATCGATCAAATAGAAATAAGCAAGTTGTTACAGTTGTCACGGTAACACATGTGACGGATTGAGACCCAAACTGGAGTTTGTACCAGACTTTAAACATTTTAGGGTAACAGACTTTTCTTTTTTTTTTTCAGGTGATTATAAAAATGTATGAAAATGTCAGTCAGTCATTGTTTTGTAATTTTTTCAGAGGTGACAAAAATGGCCGAAATCATACACATACACACAGCACCTTTAATCATTTCTCAAAATGAAGCCACATCAAGCAGCTACTGCTAAGATATGCGACACTTATATGACCTTGAGTAATTCCGTATGCAAATCAGCACGAGCGAAGGTGCAACAGTGTTTGAAGCAACTCGTAGTAATTGTTCAATTGGTGCATTTGAGGCATTGCTCTTCCAATATTTGGGGGTAATTGTGATACAATCACACTGTGAGGGTTTATCTGAGCACCCGGCCACTGCAGAACGTTTCTGCAGAGGAATGACTCAGCAAACAAGAGCACATCGCAATTTTCCACCAGAATGCACAGAAAGTGAGAAAATAGGCTGTTTGCTATATTTCTTCCTCCACTGTATCACCCACGATGCACCGGGGCAAGGATGGTAAATATGCCAAGGTTAGAGAGCTTTGCTGCAAGTGCGAGCGAGGGCGGGGGAAATTAATTGAATTCCCAACGAGCATACTGATGTGTGATGCGGATAAGAAATTCAAAATCCAAGACCATGAGGACAAATACCGGTGCGAGGGCGGGAGGGAGAGAGAAACATTGGACACATGATGATGACGAGGTGTATGCTGATGCTGTGGTGAAGCTCAGCCTTATTCCGTTAGAACCTCGAATGTTATTGAAAGGAATGTGACTGGTTTTCAGTTTCCTTGGGTTTTGTAACACAGGCAGAGGGAGGTTCTGTACATGCTGAGTCAGCGTAAAAGAACAAGAGCTGTGACATGCCGGATCACTGCAGGAACGCGCTGTGAAGCTGAGGGAAGATAAATGAACTCGACCACATGACTGTGGGAAAGACCGCCTACACGGGGGTCTCAAACTCAACTAAGCTGGGGGGCCGCTGGAGGTCGAGTCTGGGCCACGTCAAGTGTTCCACCAAAAAGGGTTTCAAGTATTTCCACAAAAAAAAAAGGACAACCGATCCGATCTTCGCAATCTTTATTATTAACAGTTCTCCAACATGAATGTTTCTCCTGAACATGAACGTTGCTTCAGAACTTCATTGGTTCTGCAGAACACAGGCTTCTCTCGCTCATGCGAATGAGTGGGTGAAAAAGTCAGAGTGAGAAACGCAGGCAGCAGCAATGAGCTGACTCAGCTCTTTGTGGCAGCTGGGTGCAGCAAGTAGTGGGCCTTAGCCGCGATGAGTCGAGATCCACCAGGTTTAATGACATGGGTCCATGTTGGAGGAGAGAGGAGGAGCCTGTGTTGCTTCATCCCTGTTGCTTGAAGTCCAATGTGCTTCAGGCAGCTTCAGCCTGTTTACAGATTCGAATCAGTGTCTTTTCCAGGACACAGTGCGGGAAGGGACTGTTGGAAAGCAGGCGTTAACATAGCAAGGAGGAACACTATTAGTATATTACTTCTCTGGAATGTTTTAGAATGTCAAGGGTTCATGGAATATATAGGGGAATTGTACAGTAAAGGGATGTATGGGACCATAAGCGCAACATGGCCAATGGACTTTGTTATGTATTTAATACAAATCACACCTTGCCAGGAAAGTAGATTTTATTGTGGCGACTTGATTGAAAACGTATTTTCCGAAGGAGCAAGTGTGTAACTTTCCAGTCATTTTTGACACTTCTATTCCAAAACAGTCACAAAACCGACATTTTCACGAACGGTTTTGTATTGGAGGAATCCTGGATGATTGGCAGGTCAGACGCGTTCACAACAACTCTGAGATAATCTGGAGGATGTGAAGCATCAACGTGCCTGAGCATCGTGACTCCACCCACTCACTTTGAGTCGTGCATGTGGAGGCCGTGGCAGCCACACACTCTCCCTCACCTTCGGGTGTGAACTGCAATGCTACTACCAGCCACTGTTACTGCCCTGGTCCATAGCATACAACAGGGATGGGCAATTATTTTTTCCAGAGGGCCACATAAGAAACCCAGATTGTTACCAGTGGCAAAATAAACTTCGTAACATTATGCTATTATTCAATGAAATGATTGAAAACATCTTATGGGCTATTTATTTATTTGTTTGCGTGTTATCTATATCATCTTTACTTCAGTAACAATGACTCCAAACACCATCTCATCAAGAAACTCTAATGGATGTGAAAACAACAGGACTTTATCATCAGTCATTATCAAATGTTTGTCCAGGAAATAATCATTCTGCTTAAAAAATAAAAAATAGCATGAGGGAGTTTTGTTACGTAGACAATACCAGTCCATTTGAATAAATACAAACAGTTCCCTTTTTTTTCCTCACTTCAAAATAAAATTGGACTGGGAATGAATGGGGGTGGTTTCTTCAGTGGGACGTTTATTTTGAAGGCGAAGAAAGCGAGGGGATTCTGTCATCAAGCATGACAGAGTCACGCATGCTGGAAACAGAGGTATTTCAAAATAAAAGCATATTTTGGCTAATGTTTTCTAGCTACATGTAAAAAAGAGTGCAGCTCATACTTGACTCCGCTGGCCACATTGAAGATAGTGTTTAATTTGAATAGAGCACACAAGTTGTATAGTACCCGTCGTGTGAGGTGGAGAGCTGTGAAGAAGCTCTCCTGGAGTTGTCGTCGGCTGCAGACAGAGGTGATGGGATTGGAGGAGCCAGTGGGGCGAGGGCGGAGGAGAATGCAGGGTCTAATCCTCTCAAAGCCACGAGAGATGAAGTTTTAAAGCCATAATTCTTCTTTTTAATCCATTCACAATGGTTCTGACCCAGCCGGGGACCCTGTTCACCCAATCATTAATGGCTTCACGCTCTCTGCTAATGCCGGCTCTACCTGACTGCCGCCGCCGCACCTAGTTACTGCAGAGGATTTGAGACGCTGAGTCAGAGGTCATTCTGTGTGTGTGCGTGTGCGTGTGCGTGTGCGTGTGCGTGTGTGTGATCATTAGATCCCTTCGGTAAAGCCGCATTTCAAATGAAAACTCTCGGTCCATTCAAGAAAGAGTAAGAAACCATCTCCTTGTTAAAGGGAAGAGCCCAGAGAGCACTGAGGGGCAAAGGTCAAATGATCTGAATGGTCAAAGGTCATGGGTTGTCCATGAGTAAATGCTGCACGTGCACTAACCTGCACGTCAGGTGATCTTTCTGAATCTGAAATGCCACGACCATCTCTGTGCACCATGACTGAGTAGAAACAACAATAGGTAGAAATATTAAAGGTGCATTGTGTACGATTGTGGTCATTCTTGTCCCTTAAATATCATATACATTCAAAAATATTACAAAAGAATCACATACTCAATTATTTCTATCCCCAGTCTCCTAACTATCAAAGACACCCGATTCTGGTTGATTTAGGAATTAATTTTCAACACTCCAAGATGGAACCTGATTGGGAGTTCATAAACAATGTGATTTGTCCTCTAACAACCTTCAGACATGTTCATGACCTCCTGAAACTTTCCAGAGAGGAGGTATGAAACACAGTCACTCTCCTCACTGAGTCATGAAGACACCGCACTGAAAAAGTGTTAAGTGTCTTCATTTAGTCCGTTTAGTTGATTTTCCTTCAGTGTTTTCATCTTTTTCTAGTTTCAGTGAGAGAAGCTGAAAAAAATGTCATTGCATTGTTGATACAAGGACACTGGAGTTCATGTGAGAATGTAAGTGACGGTCAGAGGGAGGTGGAGTTTCTCCGGCAGACATGTTGAAAAGAGGCGCATCGATAAAAAGCAGCAGGAGGTTCCATCAAGAGAGAGATGACATTTCTTGCATGTGACAGATGGAAACATCCAGGAGGGAGACAGAGGTGATGTACATGTAGAAATCAATGTCACACATTACTGTAGAAATTGATATTTAAGAATGTTGGTAGTCGGGGCTCATGCCGTCTAAAAAGCCCCCAAAAGGCTCAATCCCAAATCTGACAACTGAGACATTTGCTCAGGAGCTCAGGTTTAAAAACAGGATTTAAAAACAACCTGTGACCTTTTCTCAGACATGTGAAGAGTTTTGCTTTTTCATGTTTATTCAGCTCTTTTCATTTGGCATGAATGGAGGATTTTAACATCACTGCGCAAAGGGAGTTAAATCATCATTTTGCTTCATGTGTTATGTTGTGGTAGGAGATAATAGGAATTCTATACAGCACATCAGTCAAACTTGTGGCCCGTGGGCCAAATGTTTGCCACATCAACGAGCTGGTTTTAATTGTGGGACTAAATGTAATTACTACTTAACAAATTGAAAAATAACTGTGGCTACTTGATCATCATTTATTCTAGTTACAAATATTCGATATGCATTACATACATGTGAAAACGTAAACTCACTGAATGTATTGCTACACATAAAAACTGGAATTCACCAGAGTTCATAAAAGTATGCGTTTATTTTTAGACAATTATATGAACACATTTGGCCCATGTGCCACAAGACACATGTGGTCCAAAGTGTATTGGGTGGAGCGAGGATCCAATTGCAGCACAAAACACAGCGAACCACAGGAGAGAGTTCAGAAGCTTTTCTTAAGCTCAGGCAAGGCAAACAGGAATCAGGAGGGCACAGGCAACCGGAGAGTCCTGCCTCGGAAACAACAATCTGGCCAGGAGTAAGAGGGAAAGTCAATCAATGGGAAAGTACTGGGAGTTGGATCACTGAACTGTGACAGAACCGCCCCCCGCCCCGCCCCGCCCCATCAAGGGACGGCTCCCGACATCCCCAAAACAAGTCCAGGGAATAACGGTTGGAGGAGGGAGAACTGGAAGACCTAAAGATTCTTTAGACTCGCTGTCTTTAGACTCCCCTGGCTGTGAGGAAGGCGAGTTCGCTGGCGGCCTCCTCCACATCGCCAAGAGCGGACGATGCGACGCACAGCGCAGGCGAGTCCCTCATCAATCAGGCGAGGGGGTGGCAGTGGCTAAGCAGCAAGCATGAGCGGTCTCTCTCCAACTGGCTCGACATCGGACGCAAGGAAATATCGGGGTGGAACTGGAGCACGTGGACTTGTCGGGGCAGGACTCGGACTTGTTGGGGCAGGACTTGGACTTGTCGGGACAGGACGCAGACTCATCAGGGAAGGAACTGGACTCATCAGGGCAAACTTTGGAGTCGTCAGGGCAGGACTCGGACATGTTGGGGCAGGACTTGGACTCATCCGGGCAAAACTTGGCGTCGCCAGGGCAGGGCTAGGAGCTTGGCGCCGGCAGAGTGGCAAACAGGAAGGAACAGGAGCACGAGGGGACCCAATGACAGAACCCAACCAACCCATGATGGCCACCGGGCTCTCCGGAATAGCGCGCAGGGGGAGGCAGAACTGGAGCAAGAGGTTCCGGTGTGGAAACCGGAGCTGAGAGAGGACGAGTGGACATCAGCTGTTGCAGCTGGGCGAAGAGGGCTGCGAAGACACTGGCGTCAGCCACTGCGGTTTGTCTGGCGTGAGCAGCCGCCTCCGTCATTCGCCGCTGGTGTCGCAAGAGCATGTCCTCAATTATCTCAAAATGATCCTGCAGCTAAGTAGGTGTCACTGGGTCCATGTCTGGCCAGATCGTGCTGTAACGGGTGTAGTGAGATCCCAAAACACAGTACAAAACACAGCAGGACAGTAGAGAGTTCAAAAGCTTTACTTAAGCTCGGACAAGGCAAACAGGAAAGAGGAGGGAAAAGGCAGGAATCTTTGTAAAAAAAAAAAAAAACCAGAAAGCTGAGTCGATTGCCAGCCGACAGACAAGGCAGGAGAATCAAGGACAGACAAGGTCAGAACCGGGAAGTCAAGCAGGAGAACGCTGGAGAGTCCTGCCTTGGGAAACAACAATCTGGCGGAGAGTGAGAGCGGAGCTGGTGGTTATCTGCCGCTGGGCTGACTGCATCCGATGAGCAGCAGCTGCGTGCACAGGTGAGCAGAATCGGCTGACGAGGTGGATCAATGGGAAAGTAGCGGGAGTTGGATCACTGAACTGTGACACAAAGCAAACGTTGCCCGTGAACTCCAGCGAATTACACGTGCCACTTTTTATGTGTCGCAATAAATTCAGTGAGTTTACATTTGCACACGTGTGCAAATGCACATACAGTATTTGCAGCTTGAATAAACAATAGTTAAGTCATTGCTGTCAAACATTGTCAAAACATTTACCTACTGATGTTTTCATGAATTTCTAATCACTTTTTCCCATTACCTTTATATGAGCCAATGAATGTATTTATACACAGGAGGAGCGGATCCTCTCTGTAGAGGCCGGCATGTTTTTACAGTAGCCCAGAGTGGACATCTTTTGAGTTTTAGAGGTCACCACACCTGAAGCACCGCACCCTTAAGCTCCCGGGAGCCGCATAAAATGATCTTGCAGGTCACATTTGGCCCCATGGGCCACACGTTCGACACGTGTGATCTGAAGTTGTATAAAACCGCAGGAACGGGGGGAAAAAAAAGATGAAATAGAATTTTGGCCTCTGTCGACAGCCTCATCTCTCCTCTCTTCAATATTGACGTCCATTATGTTTAGGGATCATTCTGTGGCCCAGCCGATCAGCCGCGAGGGCCAGCGGCCCATTGATAATGTCACTGTGATTCATGGCATCTGTGCTGTAATTGTCAGTGGGGTTGTCTCTTAATGGAGCTCCCCGCACATTTGAAAGATTACGTCTGAGATGAGTGAGGCTTCCAATGGCGTGCGGCAGCAGCAGCAGCGGCAGCAGCAGCGTTGGCAGCGTCAGCAGCGGCGGCGTGACACTGATAGAACGTGACTCTGCCATAGATCCCGTATAATCATCCTGGGTTATTATCCACCATTTGGCTCATGTTTATCACTTCCTGTATCACCTTTCATGGATCACGTGTCACTTTACGGGAAGCAAACAGCCCCAGCTGAGATCCATCCCACCTGCCAATAGGCATAATTCTGTTTCGCTGGCTCTCCATTCATCCTCCAGCCTGTTTATTCGTTTTTTGTAGCGGTCGACGCAATGGGATGTTAATTCATAGGTACAATAAAACCAATGCAGTGTAAGAGAGCAGCCCCGCAGCTTCAGGAAGGATGTGGTGGTGACTTGTGGAGGTTTAAGCAAGTGCCGAGTCAACTCATACAGCCCTGTTGTGCAACACTGAGTTATCGCACATGTCGAATGATATAATGCACGTGTGTCAAACGTGTTGTGAATTACACATGCCACTTTTTATGTGTAGCAGTATATTCAGGGTTTACAATTTTACGTGTATGTAAACGCATACACACAACTTGAGTAAATGATAAATAAAGTATAAAGACAGTTATTTTACAAAATGTTTGGTAGTAATTACATTTAGATCGACAATTAAACTTGGTCTCTTGAGAGCAACCATAATCCTGATGAAGCCCTCGGTGAAAATTAGTTTGACACCCCTGATGTAATGCAACAGGGTGGATGTTGCACCATCCCATGATATTCAGACAGTCTGGATAAAAAAGCTCCAAACACTTTCTTTTTGTACTTGTTGTGTTAGAACTCACTCCAAACCTCCTCAAGGCTGATTCAGCGACGAGAGTGAGGACGCATGCAGGGTTACACTACGCTGAGTGTGTTTCCATGACCACACTCAGGGTTGTGTTCCAGATTTCAGGTTTTGTGCTGTGAGAGTGAAGGTCGACTCAGGGGACAGTTACTGTGTAACTGATGAGTTCGGTGGTCCCAATGAAAGAATGGATGATGTCATTGTGATATTGTGAGGGGCACAGATAGATTCATCTAACTGCCAGAGCTGAGGCTTCAGCTAAACTATGGATGTGCAGCTAACAGACTCTCTGAGGGTAAAGACTCCTGCTGGGGTGTACCTGATAGATATTATTAAAAAGAAGAAGAAGAAATATATATATATATATTTGTGTGTGTGTGTGTGTAGTTGAAATTTATAAAATAAAATATAAACTAAATTCAATAAATATATACATAAATACAAAATCTAAACAATGAAAATAATACAAACAAAACATATATATAATAGAGCATATGGGGGAAATAATTCAAATAAATAAAAGGTGTACCTAATAAAGTGGTCAGGCCGTAAAGATATACAGCTCATGCAGCTTTTGTATGCATCTTAGTTTTGCTAATTAAAGATCATTTAGATCCTGGTTCAAAACGTCCACACTGTTCTTGCACCTAAACTAAGCTCTGATGAAGAATGATATGAATTCATTTCTATTTGACAGATATAAAAAGAAAGAGCTTATAGGCAATAGCCATTTTTCTGCACAGGCAGGTGTCTGCTCTAATATCCAGAGCACGATGACACAAGAGGAGCAGGGAGGGGAAAAGGGAGCCAAAGAACGAATAAATACAAAAATGAATTAAGAGGCACCTCTGGCTGGAGTTCGTGCCTGGGGTCTATATCAATACGTCTGGATCAACCCGGCACATCTCAGCTCTGCAATTCCTCCTTTATCCATCTCTGCACGATGACATAGAGCTGCTGGTCTCACATGTGGAATCTGGACTGAATGAAGATGAGCAGGACATTCCTCTTCTATCTGTCTGCTAGTGAGCATCTTAACCTGTGTGTGTCATGGGAGGGTTTTCTCCTGCATCCACGAGGTCGCCGTGGCAACAGTGAACATTGAACCCCGTGGCTCCTTCTGAGGACCCATAATGGCCCGATTTACTGTTTTACTGTGTACAATGAATACTATTAACTGCAGCTTTCTTTATTTTTTATTTGTGCATTTCTCAGCAAATTTCTCTCTGCTGATACATTTAGAAAATAGATTTGTGAGTGTTGCCTTTAACAGAGAATTGCCTTGAGAATGAATTTGTTAGAGCGGCCGCTGCAGGTTAACTCAATCCTGGAGGAAGTCAAGTTAATTTTACTGGATTTTTAGCTACATTTAGAGACAAAGTTTGAGCCAACATCAGATGGAAAATGAATTTATGGAATCAGCTGCACTGTTTTAGTTCATTGGCAAATGTTGCATGCATGTGTAGTGGATGGAAAATGTGCTTTTCAAAATCAGGGCACATTTTGTTGATTGATGTCACAGACTGGTCAATTCAAAGACCACTTTATTAGCATATATACTCACCCAATCAGATGGCAGCAATTCTGAGTTCAAAGAATTTGGAATAAAGGTGATTTTCGAGAATTTGAATGAATCATTGTTGACATTTCCTGATTTTTTGGAATTTGACATGAACCACATCCAACCCCCTGCCTTCAATCAGTGGTTCAGGCTGTTGATGGTGTAACCGTAACCATGGTAGCAACGGTACCAATGCCCCTATCCATCACTTTGTGCCTGTGTTCACATCTTGTGCTGGATAACTGTCTCAAGGTTGCTACGGTGTAGCTAATAAATATTGTTTGAAAAGGAAAAAATGGGGGGGGGGGAAGAAAGAAAGAATGAAAATAATAAATGATAATAATAGGAAAAGAAAAAGTAAGTAAAGCCATGTTTAAAGTAAATGACTACAAATAGAAATAATTGCAAAACAATGAAAATAAAGGTGTACCTCATAAAGTGGTGAGGCTGTACAGATACACAGCTAATGCAGCTGATTACAACTGTTGCCTGATCCTAGTTTTGCCAATTGAAGATTATTCAGATCCTGATTCAACACTCCCATACTGTTTTTCCATTTCGGCAGGAATAGCATGGTGAGCTAAACCTTTCCACCCATTAGCGTTGTAATGGACAGTCCAAACAAATAGTTCATATCTGTCAGTGTAATTCAAATAAATGACATGATAGAAATGTCCTCAGCTCAGCATGGTTTTACCACTCCAACATATATTTTCCCTCTATTGTTATTGAAATAAATATTCTGCAAACACTTCAAATGATCCTAATTCAATTTGCAATAATAAAAAATAAAAAAACACAGCTCCACTCTGCACTCTCTAAAATGCTGCATTTTGCGTCATTGTTTTGCTTAACATTGTCTCCATTTCCTCTTCTCCCTCAAACACTCTCATGCATCCTGCCCCCCCACCCCCCTTCACCCCCAACACATGGTGCTGAGGCACAATTACTGGAGGTGACCGGGGACACTGGCAGCGTTCTCCACTCTTCAAATCCCTGATAGAGTCTCCTGTAGCACTAACACAACATCTCCCCTGTCTGTGTGTCTGCTAATCCCTGGAATCAGCAGACACCACTGTGTAATGACTGAAATGATTAGCCCCTTCAGTGCACCCCACCCCAGCCCACCACAGCCCACACCCCCACCTTCCATATCCCACCTCTTATCGATCCATACCCTTGGACCAGACCAGGCTCTCCTCCTCCTCCTCCTCCTCCTCCTCCTCCTCTTCCTCCTCCTCCTCTCTAACACATCCTCAGCTCCTTTTGATACAGTCGGCTGAATGTAATAAACACTTCCGCGTGACTTCAGAACAACGCGTAGAGGAGTTGGGATTAAGTAAGAAGGAGTGGAAGAGGAGATTAGAGTGAAATGATAAGATAAGCAGGATCACCCAGCAGAGGAGCAGAAATTGGCGGATCAGTCATAGTGGAGTCCGCTAGCCTTCCTCTCGGGGTTGAAGACTGTTTCTAATCCTGTTCCTGGTCTGTGCCGCTCTGCAAACACTCTACATGTTCACACTTAACCCTCAGGCATCACTATGGACATTTTGGTCCAAACGAGCAGATTTCACCTCTTTGTCTGTCTAGTAAATGTTCAATCTGATGCTACACAAAATCTATTAATGCCATAAAGTCAATATTTTGGTTCAACTTTGACAGACCCATGACTGATTTAACCCCCCCCCCCCCATCCCCTTTCCCCTGACACTTTACATTTGTTTTGTGGAAAACAG
>JAFBJT010007249.1:72442-133049 GCA_016785325.1 Chascanopsetta lugubris
AGAAATTTATTTACCTTGTTCATTGACTCACAACAAAGAAGACAAACAGGGCGCAGGTATTATTCAGGTTTTTTGTTGTTGTTGTTGCTGAGTTGAATCCTCAGCAGCGAGTAAATGTGTCAGGAAAATGTTATTTCCAGGACATGGAGGAACTTAAAACTGATTTTTGGTTTATTGCAGTGCAGGTCTCAGTTCTATATGTTTGGCTGGTCGTTCAGAAGGTGTGTTGTCGTCACTCATAACTCACATGCAGCAAGAAGCAGGAGAGATCAGATGACTTGATCTATTGTATATGAGAAATAGAATGTATCTTTAAATAAGTTCCTGCATTCAAACAAAAAGGTCTATTCCCCTTTAATTGCACCCAAACTTGCATTTAACAAACCTTTTGTTTACTTTGTTAGATTCTACCTGGTGGTCATGTGCACTTATCCACGCAGCAAAAGTAGTTAGCAAAGTCCTCTCGCAGTTTCGACCTATAACGTATTTATCTCCATTCGTCGAAATGAAGTCACCCCTCCTTGTTTTTCTGAGACTGAGCACATTAAAAAAATAAAAGAGAGAGACAGAGAGTTGTTTAAATGTGAAGCCACTCTGCAGAGGTATTACCGCTCGCTTAATGGCCTGAGAATAGACATAATAAATCAAACCCGATGAAAACAGCCTCACCCTGGCAATCTGAGCTGCCCCCCCCCCCCCCCCCCCCCCCCCCCCCCCCCCCCCCCCCCAGCGACATCAATCGCCAGATGATTAGGTTGTAGTAAACTCAACCTAATCTTCTGGTGGCCCGGGCTAACGGGCCTATAATAGCAGAAAGGGAAAAAAAGATGGAAGGGCTTCAAAGAGGGCTGCCCCCTGGAGAACTCCCCTCCCCCTTGTCGAAAGTCTGACTTCATCAGTCAAACAAGACACATCCTCCTCAAGTGCTAATCTGCCTGATAACGGCTAACGGGAGAGGAAGTTCAGGCCACACAGGGCTCCAGAGACACGGCGAACCCAGGAGCTCTGGTGCATAAGTGATGGTTTGAGACCAGACCTGCACTTTAAAGGTCCTTATCGTGTGACCCGGCTGGGAACTATGAGGAGAGAGTTCACCTCCCTTAGATGAACTCCTCTAATCAGAACCACCCCCCGCCCCCTCCCCCTGCAGCCATAATTAAACCCAATGCCCATTGTCTTGATTCATTAGCTCCACCAGTCAGTTTGCCAACCTTGATCAATTATGTGACCGTCTATCTTAGCCGGGCCTCTTTAGTTAACACTCTCACGTAGTGTTGTATAAGTGGCAGCAGTGGAGCGGGGCTGTGTGTGTGTGTGTGTGTGTGTGTGTGTGTGTGTGTGTGTGCGTGCGCTCGCGGGAAGCATTATCAGTGTCATTAGGGAAACCTTAATCGACGCCTCAACAGCGACAACGCTAAGATGAGACAAGCATTTAGAACATCTGCACTTATTAGTTATTTGGGTGTGTGTGTGTGTGTGTGTGTGTGTGTGTGTTGTCATGGAGTGCAGTGAATCCTGTCTGAACCGCATACATTTATGACACTCTGGCAGTAATTAATGCAATATTGTTACAGTATTTCATCAGCTTGAAATCTGGTGTTCCTCTCATAGACTGCAGGTACAAGATAGGAGCATAAATCTGATAAGAGAGGATTCCATGTTGAGCATGAGGCTATGATGAGACAATCATTAAGCCGACATATATACTTGTAAGTTGAGTGTTGGCTATTGTGGATGCTGGTTGTGGTATCTGAGATGTGATATTGTAATGAAAGTGTTGCAGATTTTTGAATAGTTTTCAGCACAAGGTTTAGATTAGAGGACTTTGGTTTCATACCTGGTGTATTTGCAGGTCAAGTCAAACACGTCCGTATGACTTGTCGAGTTATTGCAGAGTAATCTTAATACCAGAGTTTTCAAAAATAAAAGCATTGTTGCTCTGCAAGAGAGGAAGCATTTCAACAAATGTGATTAAAACAGTCAGAAGTCTGCTGCTCTGACTGTTTGCATGCTACACTACCTCTGAGGAAGCCAAGGGGCTATTTGCCATTTTATATTGGAAGTATTGCATCGCGCTCCCTTAGGCCATTATCAATGCACATGCAAATGTTAGGCAATAAGAAAAAGAGACGTTTGCTGATAGATAATGCAGCTTTTAAAAAGTTCAACATAAACCCGAGCTGCACATAACCTTTAACCGTCCATATACAATGTAGTGCCAGAGGTCTGTATATGAAAACCCCTCTGATTTCCCTCCTGTCAAACGTTCACCGTTAGAAATCCCCCCTCCTGCACACAGCAGTGCATCGGAATTCAGAGGCGCAACCCCCTCCAGCTCTCCTGTACCAAGGGGTTAAACCGGAAAGTCACATTATGAACAAACACTCCATACGGATAGACAGCAGTGGGAGGATTAACGCAAAGACGCAGACAGATATGACAAAAGGGACGACAGGAACAAACAGTAGATAAGGCGGCAGGGAGATAAGTCACCCATACGCAACAAAAGCCAGCAGCTGTGTCAAGGTGGAGCATACTGGGCGGGAAACTGGGAGCAACACGCCGCTGTTCAATTCCACTCAAAGCAATCTCTTTTTTTTTTGGAGCAATCTAGTCATTGCAGTAATTTTTCTCGCGTTTCATCGGCCAATAACTCCTCACCTTCACTCCATCCATACACTCCTTACACATTTGGCCCCTGGAGATGCTGGCTTCTGGCCAGGCAGGGGGGCGAATCAAGGGTAATGACTCACTCTTCCATTTTTTTCCAGTTAATGTTGATTGGCAAAGCTTTTGACACTATGCAGCAAAAAAAAAAAAAAAAGAAAAAATAAGTGATCATGTGCTCCAGAATCCGTTAAACACTCTCCTGTTCTCTTGGGATTGAAGCAGAAGCACTTAAGGCGACACTGTGAGCGATGCTCATATGAATTCCTCCCTGTGTCACTATCAGGTGCAATATTCACTCTAGTTTATAAACCCACATGTGACAATTTCCTGGTGTAGTGTTTCATATTCATTCTGCATAACAATTCTTCTTATTTGCTCTGCCAACTAATTTTCCACACTTGTGACCCCCGGGTTCCCACTCCTCCCAGCTGTGGTCCTTTCCTCTGAAACCCTTGAAGAGAGCAAGGTGAGGATAATGATAGTAATC
This sequence comes from Chascanopsetta lugubris, assembly GCA_016785325.1. Taxonomy (NCBI): domain Eukaryota; kingdom Metazoa; phylum Chordata; class Actinopteri; order Pleuronectiformes; family Bothidae; genus Chascanopsetta; species Chascanopsetta lugubris. The sequence goes on from JAFBJT010007249.1 coordinate 75,600, forward strand.
ACTGTTCCTATCTGTCATCCCATCATCCAAGACCACCAGTGTTTGGCATGAATAGAATGTGCTACGGCACCGGACCCAAATAGGTTCTCCGCGACCTGGTTAGATTTTTAAAGGTGTATTTGAGACACTTTGGTGTCTTTGTAAATTGATCATAAAGGTCCAGTGCGCAGTATTTAGATGACGTTTATTGCATTAGGCCATAGGCCCTCAATAGGTGGCCGCCTTTTTACAATACATAGCCCAGTATTTGGGGAATCACACCAGTTGCAGTAAATAAGTAAAGCAAAGAAAATATTGATTAGATGAGACAAAAAAAAACAAAGAAAAAAACTAATCCGATCACAACCTGCTGATAATTGAAAATTCAGCAGCCAAGCACTTGTCATCTTAAAACCCACAACCCACTCTTGCCAAATCTTAGGAGACTCTCTGGCACTTCAGTCTGAGCTCTTGCATTTGGACAGCTCGATGAAACACTAAAAAAACAAAAAAAAATAATAATCCAGCTTTTCCTGACACTCACATTCTCCATGGCCTCTGAGGAACACATCTGTCAAGAAGATGTGAGGACTGCTGTCATTCCCTGATTATCAAATGTGATGAGACAGCTCCTGGTGTGGAGGCTGCAGGGATTACTGTATGCTGCAGGGTCCTGGTCTAGTCCTAGTAGAGATAAGAAGAACCAGAACCTTGTGTAGAGAGCCGATAGATACATATGTGATTCAACAGGCTTATTTTTTGACAAGTAGCAATTTATTTTTTGCTTCTCTGAGGTTCCAAAAAAGTTCTCAGATCATAAACCCTTCTCATAGCCGAGACATTCTCTCAATGACAACCATTACAACAAAATGTACTAAAGTCCAATCGGGTTAAGCGTCATCTAATCTTAACCAAACCTGACGTTTAAACACACTGCAGAGCTACTATATAATACTGTGATTGGCAGGCGGTGACAGCGTCTCTGACTCATATAATGCAAAACCTGTAAGGAGGAGGCTGGAGAACGTGTGAAATCAAATGCTGCGAATGGGACACATCTCGAGGATTTGCACAGTGGCTCCAGGGGCCAGTGTCAATCATAATCCAATAACCTCTTGTGATGCTGTGGCTAAAAATATTCCACACCACACCAACATATAAGCTCTTTTGAAGAATGATGCACATGAAGCGCCAAAAGAGAGAATCATGATTTTGATCAGAGACTATGAAAATGATTTCTCCACTGCAGTGTGGTGCTGTGTATGGAGAACGGAGTCTAGATGATGATTTAATAAGGCACAAGGTGTTTTTGTTATGACCCAAAAGCATTATTGGATGTCTCATTTCCGGCTCTGCATGGTGAGGCGATTTGCCTATTTTTATATCCTGGAGATTTTATAGCCCCATGAGGCGGTTTAATCAGAGTTAACTCTGTCTGGAACTGAATTACTGTGTAGTCCTTCTGTCGGAGCGCACGCACACACACACACACACACACACACACACACACACACACACACACACACACACACACACACACACACATGCAGATAAACGTACACGCACATGCACATTGGGGGTCGTAAAGTGCCCCCCCCCCTCCTTACTGTAGACACAGTGATAGAGAGTGCTGCAGAGAGTGATCAATATGTTTGTGCTATAAATAGTTGGTATAGCGCAGTGTGGTGCTAAGGAGGAGGGATGCAGGGGTAATATATTTGATGAGGGGGAACCGACCTCGCGGTGCCTGGCATTGGAAATGTTGCTGCACCTTCACAAAGCTGAGCTGCAGAGGATTAGGGCTATTTGTTACTCGGCCAAGGTTTGGACAAAGAATGTGAAGGAGTTAGAGAACAAAACACAGATGCCATCAATATTGCAGAGGTGTACGGGAAATTGTGTGTTTATTTTGGGAAAAAGTAATACAAAGGTTAGAATACGGAGGAAACACCATGAATAGCAATGAGGGAGATCATTGTATTGAAAAGCAGCAGGATATCAAACAGGTCGTCTGAATGGAAGTAATATAGCGGGTGATGCTCCTGGTCTGGAGAGGCATCGATAATGAAACACAAGTGGCTCGGAGACGCTGTTCATAGACAGGAAGTCAGGAAATGTCCAGGGAGACCAGTCCAGACATTTATCCTCCTTGACACCTGGCATGTGGAAGACAGAAAATGTTGTATACATGCCAATTAGGAAATAATATATCAGATAAACATGGCATTAGGAGATGCTTACAGATGTGTTACATTATGTGATTAGGTTCCGACGCCTCAAAACCTGCTGTTGTCAGCATAAACATTATGTTAGGGCATGGACTTATGCCTTCATTATTGTATATTTTACGCTCTGTCATAAAAGAGGCCATTGATCAAACTATATCACCTTTAGATGCTTATTAATTGTATTAGCATAGTTTGGTTTTGCTAGTCACTCAGATATTGATTTGCAGTTAGGTAACCAGCAATTAATTTCCTTAATTTGTCTGTCACAAAATTATTACAAATTAATTTTATTTATCAGAGATAGGGTGAGATGATATTTGATGACGTTATGTGGTGCTATGCCGTCACTAAATGCCCACTTATGATCATGAAATTGCAATGGGCATTAAATCTCTTTCACCATGCATTGGTGCTAAACAAAGACTAATGAATGGCTCCATCGGTGGAGTCTGTCCTCTCTAGACTCTGCTTTTGAGACATTTGATGCAAAACCTTAATGGTCAATAGAGAACTTAAGGGAAAATCAGGAGGGTCCAGACTCTGGGGACCATGCATTAAATTACATCCCAACCAAAGCTATTCAATGAACCTGTGTTATTCAAATCTCTGTTTTTGTATCAATCCACCGATTTTTGCATTTTGCAAAATTCCAAAAACATTTGCCTACTTCCCACCCTGGCATCTTGTCTGACATTGGTTTGAAATTACATTGACCTCTTGGTATTTAGAAAATACCAGAGGACAGGGCCCTGCTTGTTTCCTCTGTAATTTCCTCTCATTTTCAAGGCACATTAACACGCCAGCCACCTCGGGTCAGCCTCATTTTGATGTGATAGGTTCTAGATAATTGTTGTAATCAGACATGTGGCATGAAAAAAAATACGGGTACTGATGTCTGATCAATTATCTGAGGATAGAATAGTTCATTTATTAAGGGGGACACATTGAATTCTAGTGAAAAACAACAAAGAAAGTTTAGAAAACTGTCGACTGCACTTATTATGCAAATCTGCTTCATCTGAACTATAATCACAACAGACAAGGCCCCTGAGGGACCTATGACAGATGTCAGCCTTTGATTATAAATGTCTGCTCAGAGAAGAGCTCGCTCCGGCCATACGAAGGCAACCATTTTTTTTTCCTCTCCCATCCCAGACACGGGCCAACGTTTATTTTCTCATTAGCGCCCTGTAATCAACATTATGCCACGCTGACACGGTGTGATATTTCAATAAACATATTTGATTGATGACCCCCGTAATGAGGATGATTGGAGGAAACTGTCACACAGAGATACCCCTTTAAAAGAAACAGCGAGGCTTTCAAAATAAAAGCAACCTGAGGTGATGGATTTGAAAGAAGCTATTCTGGGAGCTTGAATCCATTTCAACAGCTTGCAGCATCATTTTGAGCAGAAATAATTTGATCTGTTAAGTTGTGTTTGCACAAAATCAAAGGCAAAAAAGGAATTATTTCTTTCAAGCTGAGACTTTTTCATGCGTTCCCTCTGAATGGTTTCCAGAACTTTCTCAGAAAGCGGGGCTCATCAAGAGCTTTGCATCTCCTTGAATGTCATGACGGGAAACACTCGACAGTCTGAGTGGCTTCCGAGTGCAACTTCCTTTGATTGGAGCCTCTCTGGTCAGTCCAAGTGCTCCTCAACTTTCCAAGTGGCTCATTTTGACGTGTTGATGTTTTGCATAGACAATGTGCTGCGTTGGCGTCTGTTTAGATCTGTTTGGGAGCCATGAATCAACATCCTTGTCCCTTGCCATGCAAACTTTGCATGGCTTTCTGACACTAGTTCAATATCAGTCAGTAACTATGGTAACATTGACCAAATGCTGGACTTATAAGGACAGGTTGAATCTAAAACTAACGCCCTCTGCTGGATTTGTTGTACCAACCTGAGACTGTGCAATAAACGATGTTAGCACATTTCATATAGGTTGTTTGTAGAACGTTAGATGCAAAGTAAAAAATTGCCAAGATGCTCCAGCACCATACATACATAAAGTAACATGAAATAAAATAAATTGATGGCACTCACTGTCAATTAATAAGGTATTTCAAATTGTTGAATCCATATACAAATGTTATTATACTTTAGTAAATTGTAATTTATTACTGTTATTAAACTAAATTAAATTCATGCAAAAATATTGCTATAATAGTAGCCATCCTATTAGCATGTGTGGTTCACCTTGACATTCTAGAACCTATAAAAAATGTTGCCCTCCTTTCATGAAGCATCACAGTATTGGTATCTTTTTATTCTAATGAGCATTTTTCAGAATTTACCCTCATCTTCATTCACAGCTGAGCGTTTTACATCAGAATGTGCTCTTGAAGAAAATGGTTTTCCATCTCTCAGAAGTGTTTACTTTGAGCATCTCATGATGGGATAGTGCTGCGCATCAACAACATAACTAAAAACTGAGGTTTTTCAGCGCACAACCAATTCTGTTTGTGGTACACACACACACAAACATACACACACACACACACACACACACACACACACACACACACACACACACACACACACACATACTTCTGCAGGAGCAGGCTCAGAATGATGTTGTAAGCTGGAGCAAGGACAAGTTGTTTATGTCTTCTTTGTCAGGGTCCAGAGGAAGTGAACTGTAGGTGTCAGCCGGTCCATGCCGCTGGTGCCGACTGAGTTTTTATTTTCCTTAAGTCCCTGCATGTTCAACTGGTATGGAAACAGCCGGTCAGAGAGAGAAAGAGATGGAAACAGACATGGAAAGGCGGATACTGTGACAGGTGGGATGTTGAGGGAAAACAAGGTCAGGTCTGTGATCGAGGCCAACACAAATCCCTGTCTGTGCCACGTCACATTCCACTCAGTGACGCTAAGCTCCACCCCCGCCCCCTCCTGCCTCCTGGTTACTGTGCCGTTTATAAATCCAGCTGTAGGTGGACCCTTGCTGCCCAGATCATGTGGAGATAAGTGTGGGGCACCATAATCCCTACCCTTTGAAAATGGATGCTATTCTCACACTGATATGGGAGATGCAAAGGAGATGAAGAGCAGTGTGTTGCCACTCATTTATTTAAACAATGATAGGACATTCTTGCTATGCACAGCTATACATTATATATATTACAGATGGATACATATGTTGGTAGATAGATAGACAGATAGATAGATCAACTTCACAAATGTTTTCCAATTTGGTAGAAATGTACCAATTCAACAAATGCGTGGTATATATATATAGAAACCTAGACAAATATGATTCATGCCCTGAGAATGTGATATCTCATGAGCACAAACCTATTAAGATCAAGTGCAAACATTCATTTGGACTTTAAGATTAACTGGTTAGTATAGGTCAAAGGTCAAGCACTGGATTTTACCCAACTGGTTATCATTAGAGTGAGAGATGAATTAAAGGTCAGCTAAAGTGATGGTGGCCTTAAATTCCAGTGGTGACAGATCAAAGGTCATGGTGACTTCAGTTGACATCAACATGTCAATATAAATTGTCCATAGAGTAAAACTGCCCAGGTTGACTGAGGCATTCAACAACAGGGTGGCAATGCAAAATGTACTGTATTTAGTTCTTCAGACCCACATGGTTTCAACAGTTGCCATATATAGAGCATGGAGATTTTATTATGTCGTATTATTGTGTAATTTAAAAAAAGTAAGTAAAAGCACAGTTGTTCCGGCGAGTGCTTTACCCACTGCACTGCTGTTGCCTCTCATGTCTGCAGATGTTTTCTTCGGGTTTTTTTCTTTCCTCCCAGAAGCTTGTTCCAGAGGTGGATTACATTTATGGGTCTTAATCCTCCTGTGTTCGACCCGTGGTGTCAGCTGTATTTAAGATTCCACACGCCGGGAGTCCAGGAATGTTGTATCGTGCCGTAGCCACCAGCCACTACACCGTCACGTGAAGGCAATCACTTCCAGACCGATGTTATGTGCGTATCTCTTGTTTTGAACCGATTAAGCTGGCGTCCTGCTGGTACATTTCCCCCTCTGGTTGTTTTGTGGCAGGAATATTTTTTGTTTATTTGGTTGAAACAGGGAGCAAAGAGGGAATCATGGTGGAAATGCAGCTCACATCCTCCCATAAAACAGAGCCGGCTTCTCTTTCAGGGCTGAAAACACAGCAAGTGAGCGTGATTATTGTGCTGCTCATCCATTATATACACTTGAGTATTCATCAGTATGGAAAAAAATGTCAGATGGAAATAAGATGCAGTCATTTAATTCCCAAAAGAATGTTTTTATAACCCTCTAAATATAGTAACGGCACCGCTGTTGCCCTAGTTCTCACATTACAGACGCATACGCGACGCATTGCCTGACTTTTTGTATTCATTACGTAGATTTAAGGCTATAAAATGGTTTCTTATGGGCTCAGTTGTTTAATGCTGAGTGATGAATAATGAGTCTGTGGCAAAAAAGAACCATGCCACTACTGGAGGCAAGACAAGAGACAATCTGGTTAAATAAAGGTCAAAATTAATGAAACAGCAAACGATTTAAAAATGCAATTTTATTCTCTTCACTTTGGATCCATGTCGAATGGGAAAAAATGACCCCCCTGGTTACTGATAAACTGGAACATTCTGCATGATAGTAAAGATTTGAGTCGGTCAGAACCAGTTTAATATGATTTGTTATTGAAACTGCCCAAAGTTTGTTACAAAAAAGACAACAATTTAATATAATGTGTGTTTTGAGTTGCCACTTTTCATTCCATCTCTCATTTCACTGTGAATATGAAAGTAATAAATCAGATCTTTAATCACGTTTTTTGGTTTAATAACATCTGAGTCTCCTTATTACAACGATACATTTTATTCCCCATTGCCCTCAGTTCATTTATCATTCAACACAAAAAAGACTATCAAATCCAATGAGAAGTAACATGAGAGTACGTTTAAAATGAAGGTCTAAATGTTTACACATTTAGTGCAGGGACATATAACCCATAACAACACACCTGAAAATACACATCCCATAACCACGTATATACACCACACACACACACACACACACACACACACACACACACACACACACACACATATGTATATATACGTATATTGTGCATGCATACTTGAGTGTAAAGATCGAGTGTAAAGATCCATGTTGTTCTAAGCTTATAGCCTGGGCTAATGTTGGTTATTTTCTTTGTTATGTCATAGGAGGGGCAGTGAAGGCTACACCAGGACCAAAAAGACCCCTGACAGGAGGTGAGTGTCCACATAATTTTTCATTTTCATTGTTTTGCCCCGTAAATGGAGCCAGCGATATTTCCCAAGGTTAACATAACTTCCTGAGTAGTGTCGAGGCCCGCCATCAAAAGTTATGGTTTCCTACCAAAACCGTAGTTGTGGGCATGTGGTTTTAGGACTGTGTTGTGCGTGCTGCTTGTGAAGTTCAAAAGCTTAATGGTATATTATCATTACTATTGTTTATAATTCATGGGTCCTTACCACATCAACCACATGTTACCATGAGAGAACCACCCCCTGCTACTTGAACAAATAAGGGCTGTTATTTACTGTGGAGCAAGGCTGTTTCCAATTGTGTTTATGCTTAAATTCCTGACTTTCTACTCTGCTGTGAGGTGTTTACGCAGTTGTTGTTTTTTTTTTCAGTTTTGGTGTAAAACTGTAATTTTGGGTCCTTAATTGAAAGTCATTGAAAAGCTTTTGTTTTTGCAAGGCAGCCCAAATGTAACCCCAGAACGGCCATTGTTGATCCTATGCTGTAGCTGTGCATGACTCCCCATGGAATTGCATTGTTATTTCATACGTGACAGCCCTGGTGTGTCTCTGATTTCTGTGTGCGTATTGTATCGCTGGAGCACAATTCCTGGTTGAACAACTTTACCACCTCCTGCCGTGATAACTCTTTCTCAAGCCTTCTGCGCCACTTTCCAAAAATTCAAAATCTACATAATAAGCATTGTGACATTGCCATTCTGTACTGTAGACCGAATGTCAATAGACCATAGTCATTCACTTCCATGACAACGTGCCAGTAATGTATTAATTTGTAGTTCATTTGTCACGGTTTATGCACAATGGTCCTATTCTCCGCGATGACGACGAGGGTGCTTGTCACTGGGAGATAGCAGCTCTGACTACGCAGTCACATCAGTTTTGTAATTCTGTATTGAAAAAGGAAATAATGAATTTAAAGCGCCATATCCTCCACACACTCCAAAGATGTCTCCTTGACCCTCCCTGCTCCTGTATTGTTGCAGCGGGGCAGGTCATTCCATTGCTAAAATGAATCTCCATGGAAACCATATTTTGGGTTTAAATGATAATAAAACATTGGGAAACATCAGGTGGATGCTAAAAATGCAAAAAAAAATTGATCATCCACTGCTTTTCCATTCCATCTCACTCTGTTGCCCGCAGGCAGTTTCCTCCGTGATTCCGTGGTTCTGTAACCGTCCCACTCCTGCACACCGCTCACATGTCAGGTGCTAGTTGTGAATCAAGACATGGCTATTGAGCTCTGCCAATCAGGGGTTATGTAACCGCAGCGTTGAGCCAGCAGCTCTGTCAATCATAACTAATGTGTTAACTCGAGCTTTAATGCCGGCCCAAGGCTATTGTTGGATCCCAGAGGTAGTTTGATTTATTTCCAGATGTTGGAAAGTAAAATTCCAATGAGGATCAAATGCATCCCTCACAGTCAAATTTTGGAAAATTGCAACCAAGGATTCTGACTAATTTGCATCCATGGAGTGGAAAGTGAAATCTGGTTTCTTTGAAGATTATTTTTGCATTTTTTACATGTATCAAAGTAAATACAAACACTTTTGGAAACAGCAAACAAGACTAATGCGGGGCCTCAAGACTGAAAGCAATGGCAGAGGACAGGCACATCAACTTTAATTGCGCATCAATGGATGTACTATACTTACTATCCTCTTGCACACGAGGGTAAATAATTTGAACAACAAATAGATCTTAAACTCCAAAATGTTTTTCCAAACCTGGGGGCAGTTGATAATTCATGAGTTTGATGAAATGAAGAAGTGAATATTGCGGAAATCGTAACTGTAGCACTCAAGAAACTGGTGAGCAAATATGGAGGGGAGCCGCAGAGGCACTCAGTATATCTCAGCGTCTGATTGGGCAGGGGCTTCATAGTGTGTTTACAATGCAGAGCAACTGGCAACCCAGATACATCTGCTAACCTAACACGAAGCATTGGACATATCATTGAAGGCAGTGAAAGACTTATTGGATGCCTCCTGACTTTGAACTGCAATGGGAATAAATAATAAATGACATCTGCGTCCATGTTAAATGACTCTAGAGTCCACACATGTTTAAATGAGCTCTGACCAGCAGCAACATGTACAAGACACCAGGTGAACATGTTGCAATAGTATTATGATATTTGTTATCATTTTGGTGCAACGTACAGTTAAGTCATTTTTACTAACATGTGCACCGTTTTATTATATGTTTCATTGTCTGGAATCACTTTGTTGTGGCTGTGATTTGATCAGTTGTGCGTCATAAAAATCCTTCAGGTCCCTCCCACATGTCTTAACCGCCACATAAAACAAACTAATACGAGCCCCCTTTGACCTTGGCTGAGTGCTGCTGTAGGGAAGCAGGCAATATTCCGAGCTTCACATCCACCCACACACTCACACACACACACACATTGCGCCGATTGACTCCCAGAAGTACAGACATTGTTGTCTGGTGAGTGGCTAAATGAAGAACACAGGAGCAATAAGAGCTGCCGGTAAGTGGCACATACATAACTTCTGAGTGAAATGAAGAGAGAGAGCGGCACCTGTAATCACTGTCTCTTGGCATTGTCTCTCACTGTCGATAAAAGGTATTCGTTAAAACTCGGCATCTCTCATGCAAAACTCACCGGGGATGGATGGACGACAGCTTAAAAGCTTGAGATCACCGACTTTCTTGCTTTATACCGCTTCCCTTACTTTGAGCTGGAAAGACTGAAAAGCAGGAAATTGCTGCAGCTCCGCATAAGTTTGTTAGATTCCCCTTTTCTCCACATGAAGGAGGAAGGTGCTTGTAAGTTGCAAATACTTCAACCCTGGATTCCTAAATGTATGAATGGAATTAAACCTTAATATTAGAGCTAGTGCCTCGTAAATTGGTAAAGTATTTAGAAAAAAATATTTCTAACCTTTGCCTCGAAAAGGAATCCCATCAACAGTCTCCATTTTGGAGCTGCTACTATTTCCCCTTGCATCTCAGTGCCGGTCATTTCTCTTGTCGGGTGGTTCTCAGTGGTAGCTGGGTCCAAAGGGCACGGCAACCTTCCTCGTGTCCTCCTCGTGTCCCCTAGGGGGAGTTAGTGCTGTCCCCCCGGCCTGCTGAGGGACATTGTAATCACCTAAAAGTCATGGGTTGGCCTCGGGTGTTGCACCCAGTGGGACACGTCAACTTCAGCCCCTGCTGCAAAGTCCTGGTGGGAACACACATGCACAGCATGTCTGTCCCTGATTCAAGGCAGCACTGCACTCTCATTTGAGAGCATCCTGAGATTCCTGAGTACTTAAAATGTTTGTTGTTGACAGAGTCAAATATATATTTTCACATTTGCAGGTTAAGTGCCACACGTGTGGCTGTTCCTATACAGGTTTCTGAACATAGCAGGGACATCACTATATTATTATAAGAATAATTATCTTTTGATACATCAGATACATCCAAATAATGGATTCAGCAAGTAGACTACATGTTTGTACATACATAGATGAAAATAAATGAGTTTTGTTTGTGTGTACTGTTTTTCTTTTAAATATTTGTAATCTATATGTAGAATTGTACACATGCTAATTTAGTTTGTCATACTCAATTAATTTAATCAAACTCTCAAATGTGAACACAAGTCAATTACGTTACAGATTATTTGGATAGGTTGTAGGGATTGATATTTTAAACTGAAGGTGGCGTCATATGCAAAGTCAATAGATTGATTTCCCAAATTAATGACCGTGGCTTTAGTAGCTGTTTACATGCATCACTTAAAATCCTACACGAGAGCCTCATGTTGGCATAAAGGAAAAGATATGAGGTCATAAGGGATAATCCTCAGGGGACCATGATTAACAGACATAATCCAGTCAGCAAGTTGACAACACATTGCATTTATTAGCACCGCTGCGGCATCAACTGACATACTGATTAGTCTCTCAAGTCAGTTGGATTGTCCTCTGGGGATCAGGAATGTCTGCAGATATCATGGTAGGGCTATTTGGATCTGTTACTAATGAACATCTGATTAACTAAGGACTGTATAAGAAACAGCATTTCTTATGAATCAATACTGGTTTGTTGCATTTGGTTCTAATAAATTTGATGTGAAAAGTGTTTGGGTGGAAGTGCAGTCAAGACAACGCAGCTCTGTGTAATTGTGACACTGAAAAACATTGCAAAACAAAAGAAAAGAACAGTTTGACAACTCTGGCGCCTCACATCGTCACATCATCCTTGTGCTGGGATTGACAGTTTTGTAAATGTTACGTCAGATGAGTGTATTAAATGTTAACAAGAACACAGCGGCCTTGTCCTGGTTTAAAACCAGCGCCGTTTAATGTGACGCTCTCTGTGATGCGTGGTTAAACTGCACACAGACACAAACAACCTCGAAATCGCTGAGTGAATAACGATCCCATCTCCTAAATGGCGGCTGGAGTACGTCAACATCTCTTCCGACCTCCTGTCATCTAACGTCCAATATTGTTTGTCCCTATCACTTACCTGAGCCTGATAATGAAACGCTTCATTCCCTAACCCCCAAACTCTTTTCCTTCAACCAGCTTTCACCCCGCCTCTCACTCATGCCTGGCAACAAAGCGATGAACACTAAAGAACAGCTGACACCATCCAGAGTCTGTTCCATTCTAAATGCCAATACTTCTATTTGCAAGAGGGACGATACAAATGGAGAGCGGTGCACCGAGTCAAACCTGGGGGGGGCACCGGATTCTTTCATGCATCATTTTAAGTGACACACTGCTCGATACAGATATTCCCCATTGGGAAATCAATGGAGCCAATGAAGAAAATAAAACCATTAACTGTGAAGTCACAGGAAAAATGCAGCCAAAAGAAACACCTGAGGTCCTCGATGGGGGGGGGGCCCTGTTTCCCTTCCACTCTTTCTTTTTGGCTTCTTTTTGGAATCGGAATGTGTGATTGTACACCTGCACCAAAACCCATTCATCAGATCACACATGAGGAGTAACATGAGGAATGGAGTGTGTGGGTGGGTTGTGTTTTTGGCGCCGCTCTACAGGCGTGTGCGCTCATGTGTGTTTCCACTTAAGTGTTGCTGCTGTGACACATTCATCACGTGGGGACATAAATGAGCTGAACTGGAGCGGTGGAAGGGCACCACGGGGGGGGGGGGGGGAAGGGTAGGGGGGGGGGGGGGTGTAAGGGTAGGGTGGGTGGTAGATGGAAAGGTGCGGAGGGCTAATCGAAATGAGAGTCCAAGAGGGTGTGAGCTCTTAATGGGGCTCAGGCAGAGAGCGAGAGGAGGAATGGGTCCCGAGCTACCGTCAGCTTCAGCATGTCTCGACTCATGTCACATGTATCCAATTATTTACCTGGACATGAAATAGAAGCGTGGGTGGCGGTACCTCAGTGGTTCGATCAGTTGCCTTTGGTGGCAAAGGTCACTGGTTTGAATCCCACTCGGACACTGCTACAGTGACATTGGTCCTGACACTGGTGGCCCAATTGGCCCTATGTGTACTGGTAGAAACATTCCCATAACCCAGATTACTGGATAAGTGGTAGAAGATGACATGACATGACATGAAATAGAAGCTCTATCCTTAATCTATCCTCAACATTCTTTCTGTATCCAAACATTTAAATAACCCAACTGAGTTTCAATGGAATCATATCTAGCAGAATTCCCAGAATGCAATTTTCCCACAAGGTTAAACCTCTTAGTGGCTCTTTTATTTGAGTTTATTTTTAATCGCACATGATAATTACATGCTAAATGACCTCCCAGAGGATGACTTGGAGTAAGCATTTTTTTTCGAAATAATTAATTTAAAGACGTAATCAGTAACAATTGTTAATTAAAATCTAAATAAAATAATTGTATTTCTAAGAAAAAAGAAAAATAGTGATGGAATCCACTCTTTTATTCAAGGTTATGGGACGTTTCATCCTCGCACATCTCACTGTGTCTCTGCTGCACCCACTGGGAGTTTCTGGTTTGATAATGACTGTGAACCTGTTTGTTTTCCTAATAATCTATTCTATGTATTGGTGTCTCATACGTTACACCCCCTTCTTACATCTTCAAATCAGCGTCTGGAGTCTTAGCAAGCACTTTGTTCTCCAGTGTGACCCACATGAATCGCACAGTCTACATGAGAAAGATCTGAGAGGGTTTTTGAAGTGGAGACCTATCATCCTTCATCATGTAAGGTTTTTTGTTGTTGTTTCATATTTAAATTTAAGAAGGCCGAGCAATGCATGCAGGGGAATGCATTCATATAGAATTCACATCAGTGTTTCACAAATTTTTACACATCACCGACTTCAAAGAATTCAGTTGAGGCACCGTTTGATAAGATTGTTTTGCCTTTAGGTGTTTTAGTAGAGCTACTGTATAGTCAAGCTGAATCAAAAGTTGTACTTTCTGTCAGTGAAGTACAAATATATCAATTTATATTGGAATAAATTATTTTCCTCTTTGTCCATGACCCTCTTAAAACCCAATCAAAGGCTCCCAAGGGTCCTTGACCCCAGAGTCCTTGCTTAATAAATAACAAAGTCAATTGAGGAAACCATTCCATTAGAACATTCTGATATGATACTACTACTACTACTACTACTACTAATAATAATAATAATTATTATAATAATAATAATAATAATAATAATAATAATAATAATAATAATAATAATAATAATAATAATAATAGTAATAATAATAATGATAATAAATGATAACAATACTAATACTACTACTTCTACTACTACTACTACTAATAATAATAATAATAATAATAGTTTGGTAGAATTTTCTTTCTCTTCCTTCAAAATAAGAGACCATTTATTTGTATTAAAGTTTCTGATCATTTGAAGTTCATTTCAATGTTCCAGCAATCTCATACTCTTTGGATCACTACATAATGAGATTGAATTTTTGTGAACATGAAAACAAAATTTTTGCAGATGAAATAACCCCTTGAAGCTTTTAGTCGGAGCCGTGGTCATTATTAAGGACACAGAGTTCATGTTTGAACTAATTTCCTCTGGGGAACGCTTGGGACACGCTCCCCCTTCCCTTTAAAACCCCCCTTTCACCCCACTTTAATAGTTTCACTGAGAGTTACTGTGCAAAATCTCCGTAAACAGCATCCTTGCCATCAAATGCCTTCTTCTGTAAGCGCTACCCGAAACTGAGATATGAGAAAAGAGGACGTGGGGCGAATATTTCTTCTTGAGTTGTGGAAAAGAGAAATGTCAAATAGACTATTTTCCGAAAAAGGTCAGGAAGCATAGTCATAGCGAACATAACCATCAAATTGTCTGATATGTTGTGGAAATAGTGTATATCTAAAGATAAGAAAATAACTTTTATACATGCATGTTCGAGACTCATGAGTCACATGCACTGACACTCTCAAACTCTGATGATGATGACAGTCTGTGATGAGTCATATCAAACACCGCTCACTTCTATTCATACCAGTGAACCACCTGAGCCATTAGACTCTGAACAGCCATTACTGACTATGGGCTCTAATACGTCACATATCGTTTATCAGTGTGGCCCCGCAGTCCAAGCTGTTCATCCCTTTGCTTTTCCATCGCTCCGTTTCAATTGCCGCTCAGATTCCACTCTCCTTAATAACACTTCTGTGATTTTTGTGGCTTGCGGGTGACAGCGGATCGGAGCAGCGGAGTTAAAGTCTCGAAGTCAAATAAGGCTTTTAATCCTGTGGAGTACAGATACTAAACTGTCTGAGCCCCCATTCATAGAGCTCCACCAGTATGATGCTGAGATTGTATTTAAACATGGACAAGTATGCTCACATTTTGCACATTCAGAAGAAAATGTGTGTAGAAGCAATGAAATGATGACTCAGTAGTATCAAGGTTGGGCTTTACCTGTAGCTGACTTATAAAATGAGCATTTGGATGTTGATCTTGTGTGACAAGAATATAAATCTACAACCATACATTTTTGCATCTTGTTTCTGACATCATCTCACTGACATCGTCACTTCTCCAGATATCGGATTAAAATAATGGAGACCCCCCCCCTGAATGGAGGCTGCTGGGAAATTAGCTGACGTGGGGCATCTTGCAGATTAAATTGTAAAAAGAGAATGAATCAATACAAAAAGGAAATTGGAAATAATAAAATTAATATATTGAAATAAAAACAATATACAGAAAATGAAAAAAACAAAACAAAGGCATGAAGAAACAGCATTATCGGAACTGAGTCACACCATTAGTTTTTAATCCACACTCTTGCTTGTGAGAGGCTCTGATCCCGTCCCACTAAGTGACCACGTCACCTCAGGGTGCAGGTTACAAACATGCTTATGTTTAAAAATAGAAAGGGAAAAAAATCAATCATTAAGAAATAAATAAAGAAATAAATTGCCTCCCAATCGCTCAATCACAGGAAGTGCAGCCTAAGCAGTAAGTTATGCAGAATCGCTCTGGTGCAGATACCAAAGGAAACTCAGAGCATAAACAGCTGCCCAGGTGTCACAGAGCAGAGCGGGGGCGTCGTCTGATCTCTCCCATATATTAGGTAATTGCTGATATGTGCCACCGCTGTGTGTGTGTTGCTGTTGATAGTGTTAGAGAATAAGTTGCTGATGTTTGTTTGTAAAAACACTTTCATTTTGCATTCATTTCCTCCCTGTTTATCCTCACTTGCACCTTTGTGGAGTTCTCGGTGTATCGATATGAAAACATGCTCAGAAAGTGATAGCAGAGAGCAAATGAAGTTGACATTTAGGGTCTCAGACATGACGGAATAAGGCCAGGAAACAAACTAAAGCGATTAAGTAGCACCTGTAGATCCAGCTTCCCCCCGAGTTAAGCATTTCTGCACCAGCATTAAAACATTCTGCCCTCTGGCTCGCTGTGAATACCTCTCCTCTTCCTGTTTGATCCCACTGAGCAAAGTTCACCCACTGTTCCAGATTTCTCTCTGCAGATGTTGAGTTTTAGTGGCTCTGCTTTTGGAATAGGTAATGACACCCTCTGGTAAACATCATTTCCATCTCCACTTTCTCCCCATGTGCTTTAGACGCCTGGCTACGTCTTTGGCGTGTGAGCTGATGGGCTGGGAAATGCCACCTTTATGCTTTCAAGGCGAAACATCCACCACCACTTAGGAAGGGATGCAGAGTAAATAGGAAAACATCATTTTAATTTGGGCTGTAGTGCTTGTTAAGAAAACACATTACTTTCCTTAGACGGTGTCATGAATACCTTCATCTCATTAAGACCTTGTTTCTGTTGTGCTTGGTCATTTACTAAGAGCCTATAGGGGGACATTTTGCCCTCAATTGTCTTACAAGTGATCCCAACACGTGCGTAGTTTTACAAAAAGTTTATTGGAAACTGTATATGTGAGGTTTTCTTATTAATTGGGTGCATCACTCAATTCACTGTTTGTATTAACCTCACTATATCCAAAGAATGGCAGCATAAAAACATGCATATATACAAGCATGCCTCTCTTAGCCATTGTTGTAGTTTGTGTGATGTAGTGACATTTAGTGAAGAAGTCCCCGTCCGAAGTCAATGGTGAAAATTAACAAAACATGTCGTGAAACATGTCAGCAGACACTCTTAGATACAATGGATAAGAACAGCCAACTCATGTATGACAAGGGGGTTATATCAGTAACAGACCCAGTGCTTTTTATCAGGTGGTCACATAGAAAATGAGCATCTTTCCCCTCTGGACTCTGCAGCCATGACTTATCTATCACAGATGAGGTGCCACAAATCGTGCATGGATCCACACCTGAGGCAGGTAAATAACAATTTCTCCAATTCAAAGAGTCTCAAAAAAGGTTTTAAACCCTTCTATCTCCATCTTTTCCCAGTCAAATCATTCACAAGAAAACCCTTTAACTTACACTATGTTTGTCCATTATGGGCTACTGTAAAAACATGGTGCTGCGACAAAGCAGAAACCATAGTAAAGTTCTCTTCTTGCAGCCATTTGCCTTTTCCCACATCATTATCTCGCAATCAGTACAAATAAAACGTACTGTGCCTGATCCAGCTTGTCATCATTTAACATATATACAGTGTTTATTGAAAAAAAACCCAGTCCTTGAGATTAGAAGACAAAGATAGAAGCCCCAGACATCACTGTTTTGTGTTCGAACAACACATTGATTTCGATCTTTATTTTATTTTGTTTTTGCGCCATAAATGCTGACAGTGGTCCAGAATAGCCCTCATTTTTTTAGCTCCTAAAACAACAACAACAAATCAAACTCACCTGAATCCTCATCATACAGATCCTCCGAGGGAACGAAAGCAATTATGCAGCATGTGTGAAAATGCATTTGATCATTTTGATTGCAGTCACCGTCTCCGTAGATGAATGTGGCGGGTCGTGTAGATTATTGAACTGAAATTCACTCTTTCGCCCTCTGGCTTATTGTTGTGGAGCTTAATGGGACCATTTCCAGTGAATGGATTTGTCAGGGTTATTAAATTCCTTTGTTTTATGGAGAGAATATCAAATCGTGAAATGCCAGTTCTCCGACCCTTGGAGAAGGAGTCGGCTGAGGACACAACAGTCGGCTCCATTCTGTCGCTGGTGGCCTTTAGCGCCTTCCTTTGATGTCATCAATCAAACGGCAGAGAAGGTTCCATCATGGAACGGCACGAGATGAATATGACAGGTCCTTTTCAATCAAGCTGACCACAAAGGAAGCAAAGATAATGTCAGAGGGGAGAGCAAATTCACCTAACAGACTTGTATTTGACTGCCATCATCACATGTTGATGATAGCTGAGGTTTTTCGATATTTTAGCGGATGTAAGAAAAGGAGAACGCTGTTAGTTTTGCTGTTTGTGACTCAGACTCTTTGTTTTTCATGTGCGTCCCAATTCTGGGACAAGCACTTTGTTTTGAAGCCCAGTTGCGTCACAGCGACAGTGCGACCTAATTCCAGGAGCTCCTTCACAGGCATCTGATAAACATGTCCTTTCACTCCCATCGTCATCACCTCACACTCTGGTTGCAACCACTATATTGGGACACCGCTATTAAAGGTGTAATACGTACGATTCAGGGGGTCTGAATCTGAAGGTTTCAATATTAGGTTTCAATTTTCTTTTTGTTTTTACATCTACTTCTGTTGCATATAATTTATTACATCAAATTCTACAGAGAAGTTATATTTCAAACCAAGATCTTCCCCTGTGTTACCATAGTGATACTCATACATATTTAGGGAAAGGCAGGGTAGGTATAATTTAAGAGGGGAAATTAATTTTAAGAGAATTACAGTCAGAACAACTCTGAAAAGCATGTGCATAATAGTATATGGGGTGAAAGTGTGGAACAGTCTGGAGAAGGAGCTCAAAAATAGCACAAATATAAAACTGTTCAAAAAAGTAAACAAAACATTTCTAAAAAATATGAGGATGAGGAAAAGTAGGCTGGAGAGTGTAATATTATTTGGATTGTATAGAGATAGGTGATTATAAAACTAAGAGTGAGTCTATGACTTTGTTTGTATTTGGTTTAAATATGAAATGATGAAACTTGGTTTATATATGAAATGGCCGAGCGGTGAATAAGGGGTGGGAACTGAAAAGCTCGGCTCCCCCCCGCTCCTTTTCGAGGATACGTTGTTTTTTCTTTTGATTTGAATGTTGGTCTTATTTTTTGGGACACTATAATACGGGTGATTTATTCTGTATGTATTTTCCTTTTTAATCTTGAATTTTATTTTCAAAATAAAGAATCAATCAATATATCAATCAGTGTGCACTATATGCAAGACTCCAGGCTGTTTTAGATTGTACAAGCAAGTAATTGTTGCAGTAATAGGATTTGACTGTTGAATATACACTACTTCAAATGATCTGTTGTCTACATTGTCTAGTTTGTCAGAGTCATATAAGAAGCTTTTCACAATTTACTTACAGGCTATTAAAACTGGATTGTAATTAAATACTATTTAATCATTATTCATTTTGGAATTCGAGTTTTGCAAGAGCAACTCAGACTCTCAGCTGTAAGCTTATTATTATAGAGTCATGTGTTTTTGAATCCAGCCACTGTTATATATGTTAAACTGTAACTGTCAGGAAACAGTTCTTTTTATTATTAGGTGACATTCGCTAATGTTACGAAAATCTCACTTTTCAAACAGTCTTACTTTCCCTCTAAATTCTTAAATGTCTAAAATATAAGGCCTATTTTTTTTTCTTTTTCTTTCTCCCATCGCGCCATCTGGTCATCAACACTGATTTGATTGCGGAGATGATATTTTTACTTTCATACTTACTCTCGCCATAAACAACAGATGGTAGAATGTCTTACACAGATGCACCTGGAGACAGATTCAAATATTTAAACCCCCTGTCTGAGCAGCACTACGATAGAAACATCTCTCTCTTTCTCTCTCTCCCTCTCCTTCTATTCTCTCTCTCTTTCTCTATCCATTTCCTCTTGTCATCCTTTGGTTTTTATGAGTCCGGCAGCAGTTTTGCTTTGGTCAGGTCATAACAAAGCAGGCAGCGGAGAGGATACATCTGTCTGACGTTTGGAGGAGCAGGGTCGGCCGTGAAACAATGAGTCAGCTGAAAGGTTTTGAGCTCCGTCAGCACCCCATGGTGCTTTTACAGTTTAATACAGAGAGGCGACATGGGCCAACAGCTACCGCAACACATCAGAGACACTGCTCAGCCACTGTTTTATTCCATTGCAATTTGAAAGTTTGTCACTGTAGTCGTATAAAAACGCTTTTAGTTTTACATTGGATTCTCCTTTCGGCCTCATCACTCACAT
This sequence comes from Chascanopsetta lugubris, assembly GCA_016785325.1. Lineage (NCBI taxonomy): Eukaryota > Metazoa > Chordata > Actinopteri > Pleuronectiformes > Bothidae > Chascanopsetta > Chascanopsetta lugubris. Next base: position 95,853 of record JAFBJT010007249.1, read on the forward strand.
ATCCACTGTTAAATCGCATTGTGCCACTCAACAGTGCATGATACACTTCCCAGATTCCCCTTTATGAGGCAATGGTGCCGATTCAAGATGTCAAAACCCCGCCCCCACACCTTTGTATTTGTCAAGTGTTTACTCATCGTTTGTATCTTCAGCCGAGCTCGTGTTTTATGTTGTGCGAGAAAACATGAGGTGGAACTCAGAAGAATCAACCAGCTGCTGTAGCTATTGCCGGGTCACAATTGCACAAGATGAATGGCAGGTCATCTGGTAAATGTTATGCGATGTGTTTTGTGTCTCACCATCGCCGCCATCACATCTGTGCAAACAGGGCGTGGAGGAATGGTGCGCTCCTGGCAGCATGTTGTCAGCTTTCGGGTGTTTGAGGCTGTGAATTTATTTTCTTACTTTTTTAAAATCATTTTAATTAGAATGATTTTTTTTATCTCTATATAAGAAAATCAAGAAAAAAAGTTATCACTACAATATCTTCTATTACGATGAACTCTGGCGTTAAGTAACAGGGATATGCTCCGTCCAAAGGTGGTGTAACAGTGGCCTTTTGAAAAGGTTACTAAATGTGCGTTAGCTGTGTGTGAACGCGTCTCCGCCATGCCAAGGATGCAGGTTTATTTTGGCTGTCAAGATGTTTAAGTAGGTCTCGGCAAAGGTTAATGCCGGGAGGTCAACACGCACAAGGCTGATGGATATCGGCTGCCTTCGAAGGAAGACGTGCTACAAGTGATCGGAGACACGTGGATGGAGACAATGATCCTGGAGGTCGCAGTCGTAAATCTTTTAGTGGGGGAAGGAGCAGCGCAGAGGGAGTTGGGCAAAGGCAGAGCGAGATGGAAGGTTATCACCTCTTGTCTGTGGGAAACTTTAAAATTCAAGGAATGCAGACGATCGTGAATTGACTTCAAGTCAGAGAACCTAAAATATATTCAGTCATATTTGAAATTCCCTACGGCAGTTTGGAGCTTGTGGTCAAGAACTAAAGTTAAACCCTTACTTTCTCTTTTAGTTCAAGACCATTGAAATTTAACTCCCTTCAAAGTAGAAAGAGTTGTAGACATAACTCACATGGCTGACAGGAAACACTTCGGAGCTCCGGTGTCCTGTTGGCAAAGTCAAATCAAAGTTTATCCATGCGACTGACATCGAGTCATGTCGCTCTCAGCTTCAAGGTTTTATGTATGGCCTCTGGCGGAATGTTTGTTTCCGAGGTAACAGGGAAATACCTGGATGGATCGATAAAGGAAAGTAGTATCAAAGCCTGGGTGTGAAATCCGTTGAGATAATAGCTGTACCACCCAAATGTGATCGTTTTTGTCCGCAGATGCAACATCAAAGACAAAAAGAAACACAGAGAACCACACACTGTTCTTTTCTCAGCCACCTCACATTCAACATCATTGCCAAGCCAATTCCGAGTGACGGATTGCTGCTGAGTGGAAATGTGCTCTCACTGGCACTAATGCAGCACAATTTGGAAAACTGAAGAGAGGTAGTCTAAATCTGGAATGAATACAATTACTCAGTTCATGTTTATCTGCAGGGCGACAGCCAACCTGTGATGGCTGTCGCCCGATCACTGAACCTTTTAGTTTACTTAACCTTGCCAGTCTTAAGTTTTTCATTACTGAAGAGAAATGCATGTATAAAGTAGTATTTTCATATCATGCCCAGGGTGCATTAGCAAGCACTACTATAATTAGCTCTGCCTCAACACGTGGTACGAGGAAGCATACCAAAGTCTAATGCCTCTCACATAACACAGGAGAATTACATATTAAAATATGTATGTAATAAAATATGATAGAAAGCACGATCCTTCATTAGTCCATATTAAGAAATAGTATCCACGATTTAAAGTCTGCATCTTTTATTACTTAATTTGGTCGTTTAAGGTCAAGGTCATGGCCTCACAAAATATGTCTTAAACACATATAATCAGCCATTATATAGACTGTCTGTAGTGTTCCTCCTTTTTCCATTTCCTGTCTTATTTTGAAACCCTTATCCTTTCGTGTGTCAGCCATGTTTACTTTATCTCGTGTCATCTTCCTCCAGTTCACCCGTGTCCATGTCTTCAGCTGATCCCGCTCTCCCTGATTGTTCCCTGTATATAGTCCCTCCCGTTCCGGTCTTTCCTTTTTCTTAACGTACTCCCATGTACCATCTGCACTCAAACTGTCCAAGTCGTTAGTTACGCAAGTTACATACTTTTGCTATTCCGTTGCCGAACCTTGCTTGTCCCTGACATTGTCTTTGCCTGTCCCTGTATCACCTCATGTTATTGACCGTGCCTGCTTTTGGAATACATCTTTTGCCTATGCCCTTATTGTCTTTTGGTATCGAACTCAGACTGTTTTTTTGGACTTTGCGTCTGCCTCTAGTGAAATGAAAGAACTGTTTTCCTGTACTTCTCTGTCTGCGCTTGGGTTCCCTGTTCGCAACCTGACACTGTTAGGTGAGTGATCAAAGGTCAAAGGTCATAGTGATCTGAATGAAATGTTTCTTAAACGTAATTGGTCACATTCTATAAGCATTTCAAAAGCACTAACATAATCACAATGAAGTGAAATGTTGGAGCAACACGTTCATACAATATAAGTTACTAAAATGGCCCCAGCCTAAAATGTGAATTCAGCACTATGATGCAAATCCAACCCAAATAGACCTGTACATTATTTTCTTCAACATGATTTTACAGACGGCCCAAAAAATTGTGTGAAAATTGAGTGTGAAAATCAGCGGAATAAACCTTTTTCACATCCTCATTACTGCCATTGTACTATTAGACTTGTGACAAGCAGTGGGCTTTACTTTCCCCCCTGCACCCTTTTTCCTTTTTGGTAATATGGGACTGAATTGAATGTTCTGCCCTGCCAGTTCACACTCACACACTACGAAATATGATTTGCATTCTCATTTCACAGATGAAGCTGCAGCTCATGAAGAGAACCGGCACAGACAGTGGCAGGTTTGAAGGTTCTTCGAGACTGGAGAGTCGTCACGGTGGCTTTGCTCCATGCACAGTAAGTCCTGGTTATTACCCAGCCAGCCAGTTATTTGTATCTGTCACCTGCGTACACAGAAAATCCCCCACAACTTATGATGGAGCTGCTTTCCGGAATCCAGGTGCACGGTTGAATCACACCGGCTCTGACAAGAATATTCCCCCACCGCTCGCGAGGGGCTTAGTATGAAGATGGCGTGTTTGAATTGCAGAATGATTCGCTTAGTCGAGAGACATGTTTGACTGTGGTGTCGCGGTGATGAAGTCGTCGCGGCGCCGGGATCCAAGGCTGCGTGAGGGATCATGTTGAACACCAGGCGCTGACGGGATGAGAGGGTGGAATCACACCAGGCTACAAGTTAATAAAATAGAGCAGAGGCAAACAACATCTCTCTGCAAAGCAGAGCTTATGTTCTCTTTTATCAAAGGGCGCTAACAACTCAATTGAATGAATAATGGCTTTACAGCTAAAGCAATATGCTCTGTGTAGATGCCATTTACCTTTGGGACTTGGGATGCACCATTGTGAGTGGATGTCTGCACCCTGTGTGAAGACATGTTGGCTGGTTACAGCAGCAACAGTGGACAGAGTGACAGTTCGACCAAATGACTATGAGTGCACTTAAAGCCGTATAGCTAAAAATCACTTGGTACAAACAGAACACAGAAGTACTACTTATTTCACCTTGACGCAACTTACTATACCGATGTATTTTTTTTTACTTTCTTCTTTTACTTTACTTAGTGTAAATAATTGCAATGAGCTGGTGGTTTTGATATGAAACGAGAAAACATTATATTCTCTTGGCACTGAGATTTGGGTCATTATACACCAGTTGTATTCAAATGTAAATTATGCATACCAAGTGAATTATTGTGGTATTTCTTAGAAATAGAAACAATTTGGAAAACATATAAGCTTCTTATATACTATATTTTGGCCCTGGGGAGGACCTTGAGCCCCCTGGTGGACAACTACTGACCCAACGCACTGAAAACGAATAACTAATTAGATATTGATAGTCAAAATGCCAATTTTTTATACAATATACATTGACAATTGTTGTGTGCTGTTTTACTAAAGAGTGAGACTGACTTGTATTTTTATTGAGGAAAGAAAAATCTTAATATTTCAAAATGTATTATTCATATTGACTTGAGGGAGTAATATAGTATGTTTTGCTTCGTGCCTTTACAACATGTACATAATCTCTCAACCCTTTGGACTTAATATCCAAAACATGAAACTCCATTTGTGAGAAATGGTTGAGCGATTTTGAATTTAATGTCCCATTTTTGATTGATTTTTACCATTATCCTGGTTTCAGATGATGCTGTTTGCCCTGATAACACAGACTGATGCATCTTCGCTATATTAATAAGGGAGCATAAATCGTGGCGAAAGGTCATTCATTTTCCATTTCCCTCTGCAATCCTCCCTCTCATTATTTCACGGCTGCTGAGAGAAATGTCGCCGCACCAGTGATGCAAATTGCAAAAATAGACCAAGAGGAGGGTCAGGGGAGGGGTGGTGTGGCAGAAACAAGCAGAAAAAGAGAGGACAGAGGATGGAGGATGAAAAAAAGGAAGTTAGTTGTGGGGGAAAAGGCTAAGAACAGCATGTGTTCTGTCTCCCCAGCCAATTTCTGATGAGAGCTGCATGGGAAGCCGGTGCTAAGCTCCCTGAGAATGCCACCATCACCCACCAGGGATGCAGAATAATTACACAGAGCTTGTGTCCCCGTTTGCCACATTAAAAAGCCTAAAAGCCCAGCAGCTCCGGCATTAGATAATGAAGATTCACCAAATGTGCTTAGACATAGTTAGCTTTTGTCATTCACACCCCATGGCATGTGGCTTTGACTGCACCTTCCCTTCCTCAAGTTCCCTGACGTTTGACTTGTAGGTCATCGTCGCTTTAACTTCTCCTCTGTTTCATTGTAGCAAAATCCCACTTGTGTGCGTATGTATGTGTGTGTAGCAGTGTGAAGAATCACTAGCTCCATCTGCTCATGTCAGGGGAACACCTGGAAGATATAAAGTAGTCACACTGCGGAGAAGTTGCCGCTTTGCATGCAAACACTTGTGTCGCTGTCTGTGTGTTATATATTTCTGTCATCCTGTTCTTGACTCTCCACGAGGACATTCTGCTTGTTCACACGTCTACACGAGACACTGTGTTCTGTAATTAATATGGAGTAATTAGACCCCATCTGCATGGAGCATAATACAGATGGGAAATGGAGTTTTCTTTGACAGCTCCAATCTAGCAGTGTTTACAAGTTCAGCCACAGGGTCAGGGGAACAGTGGCACTTAATTCTCTGAGCTTGGAGCTGGACTGTGTCTGTCTCTTTTTACTTTGTATGTTCACCCTTTGGCATTTTATCCATCATTACATGCAATATAAATACACTAGGTAATTATGTATAGGCTTATATACAAGTGTGAAATGTCTTTATAGTATCTTTGTCACCTTTTGGTGGCTGGATGCGATGTTGCATAACCACTTCCTCCTCCATGTTAGCCAATAGGACACAGGCAAATCTAAAATCTTGATCAATGACTGAAACTGACACAATTGGGTGAGTGCATGTATCAGCGGGACCTCAGTACTATGGCACCATCCCATGGAGGCCCTGGTTCCAAATGGTCTCATTGATACAAGATCACAGCTTCATTTTTGGAGAGTCTGATATCCATCACCACCTGTCCTGCCTTTCCAAAGCTCTCTGACCCCCTGCTACTGGTCACTGATGTAATTCCATGTGTCAGAGGCTGCTAATTCCATGTGGAATGGAACAATCTCATGGATTAATCTTACATCCTGGAGTGATTCCACTGAAATTAAACAGTTTTGCTGTGACACTGTGCAGTGTAAAGTGCTTATGTGCAGAGATAGCCACTGGGTTAATGTAATATATGCATTCAACAATGGTTCTTAAGATTTATGCCACATGTTGTAGAGGTAATGTTGAAATACTTTAGGTAAACTACTAGATGTTGGTCAAACAAATAGGGAAATTAACATGCATATCCCTTATGGAACATTTCTCCTGTTTATACAATCTAAATGTTTATTTTTAATGAAGCTTTAAATAAGTGTGTCATGCAGTTATGATCAGATATGTGGGTGGAAAAAGAAGTAATGATGCATTGTGCACGACCTTAGTTTTAGTACATTCCAGGTACATCCCTGTAGTGGATGCAGTTCTCATAATATCCTCCATGTCATGGCTCATATTTTGCCCGGGGACTCATGTTTAGTGCCATTGTGTGATTTAAAAAGATCAGATCTATAGACAGTAAACAAACCTTTTTTTATTTGTTTTCCTTTTTTCGCGGCAGTGGCAAAGAAGGTTATGTCACCGTGTCATGATTCAAATGACTGACATTCAGAATCAGAATCAGAATCAGAATCAGAATTTCTTTATTCGCCAAGCTGTTTTCACATACCAGGAATTTGCTGTGGTGAATTGGTGCATACATTTAACATATACTAATGCTAATGATAAGAATAAGAAGTAAAACGTATTCAAAAAAGAGGAAAAAAGCTAAAAAAGTAAGAAAAAGTTAAAAAGTGAATAGTGCAAATGTAGCAGCATCTTAATATAAATATAAAATATAAAAATTATGAAAGATAAAAAAAATGATGATAGGGGGGCAACCCAGGTCTCCTCCAAACCCAGTTATATAAAATAAACAGTAAGTTCTGTATATGTGTGTTAGAGGACCGGTACAGAAGGATGTGACATTTTCCAAATAGCAGTGCCTATTGGATCATGTTGCTGTCGCACACAGCCTTGCCTTTGCCATTAATCTAAATTGAAACAATCCTTACAAGAATGGCACAGAGAATCAATTGCAGAATATTTGCAAAAAGCCATAGCCTTATTGAACCATCCACCCAAAACACTTCCTAAGGCCAAGGTAGAGGGAACTTGACAAAATAAATGCCTTGAACTGTTTCCTGTGAAAATAAAGCTTTTAGAAGTAAGGGGATCATCAATATACTGATTCATCCCCTTCCCTCTGCACCGCTGATCAGGGGAATCTGCCTTTAAAGCAGACTCCCTATTTTTGTTTTGTTTTTGTTTTTTGTTTTTTTTCACTTTGATTTTGGGCATTGGACTGATAAAAGTTTTGCACTTCTATTCTTAAAGGTGCAGTGTGGAGTTTTTCAGCGATATCAAAACATAAATCTTATTGGAGTGCTTAAATATATGTTTTATTGCCTGTGTAATGAACCTAACAATTAAACCAAAGTGTTTTTAAAACATCTGTAATAAGTAAATAAAGGTTATAAATTCCTTTATGGACAATACGATTCCGGAAGTGACCGTTGCCATGTCCTTTCTGGTCTTACCGCCATTTTTCTAAGGCTGACAAGGGAGGACCGATGACTCTTTAGTGATTGAAAAAAATAGTTCACACATGTGCAGAGCCAGCTTTTACATGAGGATACTGGTTATAATAAACTGGTTCTGCACACTGACAACAAGCGGGTTTACATGTTCTCAAGATTTTATTGCCACTCTGGTTTTTGAGTGACATCAGTGACAACTGTGTTAAAAACGTGTGCTGAAGAGTTAAAATTATCATTTGAATAGAGGGGGAATAAGACAAAAAGAACAATACTGTATATGTATATGATTCACTCTATGAATTAAGTAGTAGTTTACACATGTGGTGATAAAAATGAACAAATATGCATATGCTTCCTGCTAACATCATAAAGAAATGCTAGCAATAGAGTAAATTATAAAAGTGTTGAATAAACAAACCGGTTTTGCTTGCGCCCAGCTGCTGTGCTCTGGGCCGTCTCTCCTTCGTCTCTCCCGGCGCGGCTCCGCAGCTTCTCCGTGGTCTCAGACCTCTCTACCGGGAGCTCGCGATACGTAGCATAGCAGGTAGCATTAGCCGGGTGGCTAACCAACAGCACCCTAGCAATCAGACCACATTTATCATAAAAAGCAAATGCAGATGCCGCGATGCTGGAATGATCACTAGTAGAGTGTTGATTAGTGTTTACAGACGTTAGTAACATATACAACAACAAATATACTAATATAAAAGAACTTGTTTCTGCTCAGTCGCTGCATGAGGCTGTTGAAGTCGTGGGGCTACCGTAGCTCTGCTGATACTCAGAGATGGAGGCGGTGAGCATGCAGTTTGTTGTAATAAGCTTCACTACCAGATGTCACTAAAAATCCTACACTTCACCTTTAAGGTGGAAAAGTATCTCGCTAAGGGGAATTTCTGTGGGAATGTCTGATGTTTACATGTAGACGCTCTGGAATGTATATGTGTCATACACATCCAGGCTGTTTCTCAGGTACAGGAAAGAATACAATGAGGTGTGTCTTTTGAAATGTCATTCAATATGTTTTCCTGCCAGTGCACATTATTAGTGGATTTGCTGAGGATTGCAGATTAGGAGTATTTTGTTATTTCACTTGTTGTCCATGGTATCCCCCTTAGATTGGATAATCTTTCAGTTGGCATTGTCATTATGAGGACACAAAAAAGAAACATGTTAATTAAAGCTTAAGTTCACTGGGATTCAATAGCTCCATCATGTGCTTGATATGTTTATTTCTTTTAGAGGTAGAATAAGCAGTTGTTTAATGTTGTGTTAGGTATTCAGAGCTTGATAACCCTTGCAAGAGCTTGACCCATAGAATCAAACACAGGCCTTTTTATTTTGATTGAAACGATTGAGCCTGTATATTCTCAAATAGTCCACTTACATCAAAGCACTTAAGCCTGAGCTAAAAATGAAATATGCCGCATTGTGTTGTTTTTAGATAAATCCAGCCTCTTTATAATCATCCCGTATCCACAGTCTGGAGTCTGAATGAACGTTTGTATTTATGTTTGTTCTTCTATAATAGTTTATCCATTGTCGCTACTGATTGAGCAAAGAAATTACAATGAGGCCAGAAGGATGGGAAACATGAACAGTAAGATACATGGCAGACACCAAAGGACCCAGAGCTGATATAAATACTGAGCATACTGATTATTTACATTAAAACTATATTATGTATATTCAGCTGATCATACTTCCATTTCAGCAGCAGTATCATTCCCTTATTAGATTGTATATGTCAATATCCTCCTCTAAATTCTTAGAAGACATCAGACAAAAAACATTTTTCTGGAGAAGCAGGTGGAGAAGGGATAGTGCTAAATTCCAGTCCACACAACTCTTATTATGAAGCATGTTAGCCAACCTGTGACAATGGTGACAGTGCTGACAGCGGTGATCCGGAGGGAGAGGGAGAGATAGACATCTTCAGGGAGAGATAATGGAACAGAAACAATGTTAAGTGACAACACCGTAATGGCAGCTGTAGTCAGGATAAAAGAAACCACAGGTAAATTTCAAATTGCTCAAATTGCATGGCACAAATATAGTTTTTTAATTTTTTTTGTTCTTTTAGCCTGGAGAGTGTAACATTCAGCAGACTCAGTCATAGGATGTCAGTCTTGTTTTATGAGCTTGCTCGTATTTCAAATGCTCAGAGCCCGGGTGACAGGTTCAAACGCAGGTTGTTAGGCCTTGCGAGAGCTGCATGCTCCTCACACAAACCCACAAAGGTGAGGGTCTGCCTGTCAGCAAGATTGTACAAACAAGAAATGCCTTGATGGTTTAATAATGGCAGGATATTGAAAAGATATATGTTTTGTCAGTTATGATATGAAAATTCTAATTTTGCGGAGTGTCATATACGTGTGTTCACGCCAGGCTGGTCTATATTTTCTATTTATATGGTTATTGACAATGAATTTGTGGTTATTGACAATTGTGGAGCTGTCAAGTGAAGACCGTGGCCTAGCAAGACATCACCAAGTTAGCAAACGCATGTCCACATGTGTTTCCATAAGTGGAAACCAAAGTACGAACTCCCATTTCATGCAACTTTAATCGACTCCCTGGTCCTCCGAGAGGAGGGAGGTGCCATATCAGCTGGATGTGCCCACTTTCCCTTTGAAAAAGCTGGGACATTCAACAGTGATAATTTGCAGGCACTGAGCGTGTTTGAATGCAAGCAATGGTACACTAACAGACCCTCACAAGAAGCAGAGACCGGAGCGCAGGTTCTCTGCATTGGCAGAATACGGGGTGCTGCTGAGTCACCAGAAGTGTCAGAGCATTTAATGCAATTTGGACTTAACACGTTGCTCTCCATCAGTGTGATAGTGCTTCTAATAATGCAATATTACAAGGTGAAGACAGAGTTTGTCAAGATCCCTAGGACATAGGCCATGGTCACAACTATGGACAGCTCCATTCCAAATCCACCCCATACCACTGCATTTCAACAACATAGAAAGAACCGCTGTGTCTGAGCACCGTGGCCAGCTCTATACAGAATTGCTGTGTTTCAGCACCATGGACAGATCTATACAGACCTGCTGTGTTTCAGCATGATAGATCCATACAAAATCGCTGTGTTTTAGCACCATAGACAGCTCCATATAGAGCTGATGTGATTCAGCACCATGGATAGTTAAATTCAAAACCAGCAAGTTTCAGCACTATGATCAGCCCCATACAAAACCACAGTGTTTCAGCACCATGGACAGCTCTATAGAAGCCTCCTGTGTTTCATTGCCATAGGCCGCTCCATAAATATGTATGGATATCCAATGCTTTAGTGTCTTGAGCTTTATCAGTTCCTCTCAGGTCACTTGTTACCTCATCTCTTTCATAACGACATCTCCATAGATCAATGTAAAGATGCCATTATACTCACCATCATGTCCACACCATTTGCATGTCCAATCATCATTGGTCAGTTGAGCTGTCAGAAAGTCAAGTGTGACTTTGGGCGGCGTGGGCCCGTCACAGGGGCCAGCTGCAGCGGGTGCGGGGTGGGGGGGGGGGGGGGCTTCCCCCCCTGCTGATACGGTGGTCAGGGGGGTTGGGCTCTTGGGCTGGCCAGGGCTGGGCTCTGAGCGTGCCGGGGGCCGGGGTCCCTGGATAGGGGGTGCAGGGGGGGCCGAGAGGATTTCCGGTAGGTGCGACCTGCTTTCACGAGGTCACGGTCCCCGGTCCCTGACCCTTCGGGGCGGGTGGGGGGGGTCCTGGTGACCTGGTGGGAGCGGATTTCCGGTAGGTGCGACCTGCTTTCACGGGGTCACGGTCCCCGGTCCCTGACCCTTCGGGGCGGGTGGGGGGGGTCCTGGTGACCTGGTGGGAGCAGGGGATGCAGGGGGTTTCAGGCCCCGCTACACAGAGACCTGGTGCTGGGGGTGTGGCTGCACTACAGGAGTGGGAGGGGGGGATTCTGGGCCGCCTAACACCATGCTGTCTGCCTGTTCTCTCTGGGCCGGGGGGGGGGGGGGGGGTTGTCCCCCCTTCCCGGGGGGGGGGGGGGGGGGGGGGGGCTTGTCACCCTTTCTCTCTGGCCACCTTCACGGGGCCAGCAGGTGATGGCCTCCTACTCATGTTGTGGCCTACCGATGATGAACCTCAGTGCACACACACATAGCCACCCCTCCTCGTATATACTCTCCGGTGTATCATGAATACTCCACATCATGTCTGACCACTGCTAGGTGAGCCTCTACTAAATCCCTCTCCTTGCTTTCTTTTATTTATCTTTTTTCTTCTCTAATTCATTAATTATTTCTACTTTCCTCTCTGCCCTCCCCCTCTCACCTATGTAATGTATGCATTTTTCTTCCCAAAATGATGTGATACTTGCCATTTCAATTTCAGCAATCACACCCAAACACCTGTCACTGGTGATGGTATTTAACGTGAATGGCGCTGGTGAATGCTTGCTCTTCATGTGTATTTTGAGCAATCTATGCAATGGTGCAGTGATCCACCCCCCCACCCCACCGCCTGACATCCTCACTCATAACATATAACACATAACACATAACACATAACACATAACACATAACACATAACACATAACACATAACACATAACACATAACACATAACACATAACCCATAACACATAACACATAACACATAACAAAAATTCGAAAGCATGACCCAATTATTCAAATCAAGATTAAGTAACAGGAAGGAGGTGCACGTCACGTCATGTCATTCCACCTGTCAAGTAAAATCTCGCAGGCACAATAAGGCATCAAGACTCCCAATACTTCATGCCAAAATGCTGGACAGGACAGAAAAATAAATAAATAAATGAAAAAATAAATTAAAAAGGTGTGATTTTAACACTTATGTGCTCGACATAATTTATCGCCACATGAGTGTTCCACTGGTGAACACTTTGCACCATGTGACTCATTTGAAATTGCACAATCAATCAATCAATCAATCAATCAATCAAAGTTTATTGATATAGCCTGCATTTACAAATCACAGTTTGTCTCACAGGGCTTCACAGGGGGGGTAACATCCTCTGTCCTTAGACCCTCAGCAAGAGTAAGGAAAAACTACCAGGGAAAAAACCCTTTTAACAGGGAAAAAAGAAAAGGTAGAAACCTTAGGGAGAGTCACAAGTGAGGGATCCACTCCCAGGACGGACAGACATGCAATAGATGTTACGTAGAGTGTTCAGTAACAACACACATATTTTTAGAATGTAAATGACGAGATGTTTAGATCCATCTTCGTTTTGGTTTGTTCAATCTCCGGGTTCGTCACAGCTCGCTCGCAGGTTCAGGACCCATCGCCAGATCATTCGTGGCTTGAGACTTGGGATGCCGGTGTCCTCGTCACCGTCTCGGTTTCATCTCGTTCCCCAACGGCAAACAAAGCTGAAAAACAGTCGAAAATTGTTTGAGATAATGCATGTGATTTCCTGAGTTAAATGTAGTTAAATGTAGTGCATAGGTGTCAAACTCTGGCCCGTGGGCCAAATTTGGCCCGCGTTGTAATTATATTTGGCCCGCGAGACAATACCAAATGACTACTAGAGCTGGCCCCAGGTATTATAAAGCATTTTGGCGCGTCAATTACGACAGGACCCAGAAACACCCTCTCCTCTGTGAGTGTAGTCGTAGTGATTTCACGCTACAACCGTCACTGTGCTACCCCTTTCCAGAAATGGCGGAAAGAAAGGCAGAAAACAGGAGCTTTCTGGACAAGTGGGAGGTACAATATCTGTTTACATGTGTAACAGACAGACCTGTTTGTCTTGTCGGTGGAGTCAACGTGGCAAATAGAAAAGAGGCAAATGATTTTTATTTGAAATGTATTCAATAAATGAATGCCATTGATGTGTTTTTTTTATTTGAAATTTGATTTTGCATGTCTCCACTATTAAGTTATATATTGTATAGTAATAAGCGTTGCTTGGTTCATATTCAGTGTTAAATTTGTTTGGGTTCATATCTAAAGGTTCATTTGTTCAATCTTGGCCCGCGACTTTGTTCAGGTTTTAAATTTTGGCCCACTGTGTATTTGAGTTTAACACCCCTGATGTAGTGGAATGTAGTGGGGGGAACCTAGATGGGAAATTCCCCCCAGCAGTCTGGGCTTATAGCAAGTAATCAGCGGTCATTGTTAGTGGATGTGCTGAGGGTAGTGGATTTGAAGTGTTGTGTTGTTTCATTTGTTGTCTGTGGCACCCGTCTTAAGTGTGCACCAAGATGTTATTTTTTTGCATCTGTGTCTTTCCCTAGTGGTTTACTGTTTCTATTGGTTGAGCGGAGAAATAGAGAGGCCATAAAGAAGGAGAATCACAATCACTAAGAAAACATCAAAAAAGAAAGGATTGGTAGAAGACAGCTCAGCAAATTATGAAGGTTAATATGACATTTGACTTTGGAAAGAAACGTGGATCAAAGCAGCAACCAGACAATATTTTACTCTGGACTGAACCAATGGACCAGCCAAGCAACGATGCATCATTTATAGGTTGGACTATGAATCATCGTCTTTTTTTCTAGCAAGCAAAAAACACAACTGCTACTACAACTACTAACTTCTGGCATTGTTCTTTTTCATTGCATTTCCTGAGTTTGCCTGTCACATATGAGAAAGCTAACATTGGTTTGACAGAGTCAAATGTGGACATCCTCCAAATGTTTTTATTTGCTATAGAATGCATTATTATGCAACAACATTAATTATTAATATGTATTATGCATCGATATTAATTACATCATGGGATGACATGCATGTGTTGACATTTTCATCTTCTACATTATCCTGGACCTTTCACATGCCTGTGGACATGTACAGACTCTTGGTCCAGCTGACTTGTGAGATCTGCATTCTCACATGCAGCCTCTCTTGATAGTTTTCATTGGACATCCAGGAGTCTGGTGCATATTTAAAACACAATCTGACCCGTTTAAAGCTCCTTTAGCATGATTTGTTACAGGAATATAGTCGCAGCATGTGTAGATGAGTCACACTCATGCATCTGTTTAATCATGTCCTTTGAAACTTAATTAATTGCAACACCGAGGTCTCTCGCATGCATTATTAAAATACCTCTCACTGCCATGGTGGTGGGGGACACTTGTTTTGAACTAAGCTGGCTGCAGGCATGCGACATCCACATGAGAACTCTGTAGCTGCTGCCAACACTTCCCTTCTCCTTAAGCCTGCACTCGCACTTAGTCATCACCAGGAGTGCCTTGTTGTTGGCACTCAGTCTAAGCATATTTTACCTGCTTATCTTATTACCCAGGTGTCAGCTGGAAAGCATGTTAGTAATTGAGGGGAACAACCTGCCAGTTGAGGCATCTATCATTCATTTAGCTGATTGCATTGTTCTCATCGCATGGGCGTCCCCGTGTAGACTGCAACATGACGTGACAGCGATCACAGCTCAACGCACAACATGAGGCACTGATGAAAGCATGATTACAGGTTAAAGGAGTTGTCATACTCTAGGATTAATTAGGGAGGAACAACAAAGCCTTCATTTCATCAGGTGTCTTTCATCCAGGAACCCTCTGTTCTTCCTTGAAAAGTCTCGCCTTCATCATCATTCAAAATGTATATCTGGGAAAGTAGAAGTAGCTCAGTGTCTTATAGGACTAATCTTGGACAACTGGTGTTGTGGAGATTACTCTTTTGAGCAAAGATGCACTGAGTAGAAAATGGGATATGTTTTTATCTTTTTTTCCCATTGTGGCTGAAGTTGGACATCAGTAAGAAGTGTTGAAAAGTAAAATGGATGGGATTTCATATTCAATTCTAGGGTTAGATAAAATACGTGATGGACGATCTACATTTAAATCACAAACTGCACATTTATCATGATCTTTGTAATATATAATTTAGCCAGAGCACTCCTAACCATTTGTCCAAAGGTTGCAGCATAACACCCACGTATACTTTACATGTATTTCTTTAGGGATCATGGACAAAATATTTCACAGAAAATTCGTCTGTATGCACATTGTTCCACTTTATTCAAGCTCTGCCACTGTTTAATGTTTTCATGGTAGATTGTATTTATAGCTGCTGTTGTTGACTGTTGAAATGTCAACATAGTGCGGAGCAATTACAGAATCTAGTGAATCTCGCTTTTGGTTTCTTCAAAGAACCAGAGACATTTCTCATCCACTTTCTTGACATGTTTTCAACTTCTTAAGCAATCATATAGGCTATATTTAGCAGCCCATAATCTATAAATGTGTGCAGCTGGATTTTCTGTCTTTGAGCTTGTTGGTGTTATGTATGAAATTTTCCTTGGTATCCCAAATGGCTTCTTAGTCATTGAGTATTTATTTCTATCTGTTGCCTTGAAAATATAATTTTTGCCTCCACAGGTAGTGCCTTTTCAAATGTCAGCCTGGACATGTTGAGGAGAGCAAATGTCTATGATTTGAAATGGCAGGCGTCAGAGGGGGGTGAGGTGGATGAAGAGTCGTCAGGTCGGCGGATGTAACCGCAGAACTAATGTCCATCCTACTCGAGAGCAAAGGGAGAGAGAGGGAGGGATTTCTGAGGAGGAAGGGGGGGGGGGCTCAGTGGCAAACTACACACGCTGAGAAAACACGACGCTTCCCCGTGTCATGGCGTGATGGACGGTGTCCACTGACCAATAAATCAGAGGAGACAAAAAGGCAGGATGCTGAGAAGGGTATTCGGAGCGACGCCACCCCACGCTCTGAGGGGAAACGTGTCAGGAATGTGGGAGTGCACACTCACACCGAAGGAGGGGGATGGGGAGATGAGCCTGGCCTAATTTGGCCTGTCTGATGAAAAATGGACAGGAAAGTGCTTACTTGGCGTGCCCTTCCCTCCACTCCACTGCACCAGCTCCTCCTCAGCCACCCCCCCCACTCCCCACACACTCGCCCCATCACTTTTCCTCTCCACTTCACGCCATCTCCACCGTCGCCACTCCATTCCCACATGTTGATCTCCATATCAACCTTTCAAACCTCACTTTGTGCGACATATGTACAGTAATCTAAGCATTTACCTCAAGCACATGAGCAGATGTTAGAAAAAGAAGAGGAAGGGGTAAAAAGGTGGAATGAGAAAGGCAATGCCCTTTAGCAGTGTAAGATTCAGTACATATCAGTTATCTCTCTCTAATATAACAGCATTTCAGATAGATCTTAACTGTTGTCTACTATTTGTAATCTTTAGTTGCTAGTTGATTTTCAGAAAATGTAATACTTATTTTATATGATGTTATATTTCATTGTAGTTTATTGTATTATCTTACATTCTATTCTATTTTATCATATGGCTAATCAGGGCTCACTTGGAGATACACCTGATGCTACAGAGGTCAGCACAACCATGGTTCATGTGGTCACATGCAATTACAGGTTCACTTGGGACCACTTTGAAATGCCATTGTTGATTAGATTGAAGATGCACCCCAGTGTCTTTGGCCAATCGCAGTAGCCCGGAATGCACTTGCACACATGCAGCAGGAGGATTCCTCTTAAGTGCAGGGAACTCTGCAGATGGAGCCAAAAGCAGATGAGAGGCAGCATCCATGATAATTGAACTAATACATGGGATTCCCCTGATGATGCAGTTCTATAATGTTTCACTGTCAGTGTGCCACAAACAATATTCCCAGACTCCCCGTGTCCACTGCTCACCACTTAACTCCAACTCTCCAGTGATTGGTATTCATGAAGCAGCTGCACATGAAATGATGAGTAAGAGTTTGGTCCTCAGAGAAAATATAAATATTGTATTTACACCTCGTCCAAACTTTAGGCTATCACGCCACCTCCTCTGTTCTACTCTCCTCTCCAGCCAGTCGTCGATTCTCGGCGGACGCGCTGCCCCATTGAGGTGTTAATCTAATTAGTGCCGCATCACTCTGATCCATCTCTCCCTCCCTGTGATCTCTCATATCATCGCCCAGTCACTGACGTCCAGTCCAACTGCCAGGTGTCCAGGTGGCGGAGTAGATGGCGGCACTGCTCCTCATGGCAGTCGCCACTTGCCAGAAGTCGATTTCCCCTTTACTTCCCACATACACTAAATACAATCATTGACATTAAATGACGTACCATCTTACTTTTTTTTCTTTTTTTTTTATCCATCCTTGTTGCTAGGCAACTTTGTGGAGACATTTGTGCACTGAGTTTCTTGCAAGTCCATATCCATCACAATAGTTATAAACCCCTATTAAATCTTTCCTGCAGATTTTTGAGGTTTAAGCTTTACTACCCTCTCCTTGGCCTCTTCTCCTCAAATCATATATCTTTCAAATGCCCTTGTTTACACAATGCCAGTTTGATCAATTCAACCATGTTCACTTCAGTGACAGAACGATGAAAAAAGCAAACAATAAAGAAAAATATACAGTATAATCGCAGCCAGAAATACCCGCGATACAATTCTTCCTCCGCACTGTTTCAATCATAAAGCTGACCTTTGGTCGACCAGATAGCAGCCCCACACGTGTGACAGTGCCCCCCGGGGCGAGGTGATGCATTATTTTTCTTTTTGCCGTGTTATTTTTTTCACCTGCCACAGCCATTGCCATGGTGTTGATTGCTTGACTTGATTTATGCATGTGCGTGTGTATGTGCGGTGGGCAGCTTGCAATGATCTCACAGTGAGCCATTACTTGTGTGCCTGTGATGTATCAAACAGCAATCCATTCTCTTTTCTTACACATACTCAGATGCCCACACACACCCAGAGGATCTCACACATAGCTGGTGTCCCGGTCGTCCATCTCGGCTCGACACCCCAGAACAGTGATGTTTTTCTTTGGTGGCGGACGGCACGCAGTATATTTCACTGACTGATAGCATTCACTCTCCTCGCCGCACCCCCTCTTCTCCTCTCTCTTCATCAACCTCCCTGACTCCATCCCTTCCTATCCACTGCTGTCAGGCTTGATCTCTCTTTCTCTCCCTTTGTTGCCTCTTCTTTTGTGTCTTTGTTACCCTTCACGCGACTTGTAATTATGAGGCTGTGGAGCGGAGGATGTAGGGTGGGATTCTGTCTGCACAGAGGAAGAGGAGGTTGCGTCCTCACCCACAGATCTATGGAAAGTGTGCACACACAAACCTCAGCTGCAGCGAATCCAGAGGGAGGCCTCCTCAGACACACCTCCTCTTTCCTGAGGTGACTTCTACTGTTAGATAAGTTGCGTTTGTGCATGGTTGAGCCTGTTGGTGTATGTCAGTGGACTATTTATAGGTAGTGTTACACACTGCACTTGTAGTTCACTGTAGATACACTTACCACACAAACATAGCACATGAAGACACATCTGGTTCCCCCCATCTGCCTTTACTGCCTCCTTTAGGGCAAATGCACACCACTAGCATTTCCTGTCAATGTCTGTATTGGTCACTCATCACATATTGCTATCTATTTAATTACTCAAAGTGTAAAGGGCATATTTATCAGCAGTACTGGTGAAGACTTCAAATCCCATGATCATCTGCTGTCTCACAAAATCATTAAACCAGGTTGTTTGTTTTTATCTGGGTGGAGAGGCCTCTAGTAGCCAAAATGTCATACAGTCAATTTAACAATAATTTTGTTGCTGTGTTTTCAGTCAATACATGTAAGTGATTCAACTATTTTCTTTTAGGTAGTAGAAGAGGCTATGACTGAGTGAGTGGGTTGTCCACTCACTAGAGGGTTGTCATTTTGATTTCCTGGCCAAGTCTGTGTGCGGTAGAAAAACAGACCAGACAAGAAAGATGCTGCTACATTGTTTTGTTTTGTTTTTCTCTACGAATCATTTCATCATGAAATGGGATTATGCTTTATCAGCAGCTACTTAGGAAATAGAAGAAACCCAGCATTGGATAAAATAAACTAGAATATTCAACATGTCTTGCTGGGATAAGCAAGCATCCCATGTCTTTGCATTAGATTAACCCAGCATGTGCGTGGTCCAATAGTTACACAGCGGTGTTGTTGGAAACTACCACCTCACTGCAGGACAAGACAAACAGCTAATTCTGCAAGACAGAGCAACATCTGTGCGTTATTCCCTTTTTCCCACACCAAGAGAACATGATGTCATTCTGTTGTCTCTGCTTATTTGATATGTGAAGGACAAACCCGGATATAAACTGTCAGCCATGTGGGGAAACAGAGGCAACAATAATGGCCAGAGAGCAACGCGTTCATGACAGTCACCAGAGGGAAGTTTGGGGACATTTAATAAATCAGCTTCTCTCCGGTCGACACATGAAAAGGCTTCGTGAACGGAGCGGGATGTAAACACATGTTTAGCCCACATGTGACCAATAATCCCCCACTGGTGGTCACGTGCAAAGGAATACTGTGGCATTCACAGCGCACCAAGGTCAGAATGCAATCATGTATGAGACACACAGCAGAGCTCACACGTGCAGAAAGCCAGTCTTCGAAATTGGCAGTTGAAGGCTTTTTTATTGTTGCATTCAAGAATATTTCAGTGGGTTTTATCTTATCTATTTTTTGGCCCTGACTATGTTTGAAAGTCTCAGGAAGTATATTATTTTTCAGAAATGATGTACTTTTCATATACACAAGGAAATATATAAGTGACTATTATTATAAGAATAACTTTTAAAAATCACCTTTAAAATGATATCTCCACATTGCACAAGTGGATTTAATCACTTTTAAGAAGAGATCCTGTTTACAAGGCTCTGTCAGACAGGTATGCAGTATAATTGGGTATCGTTCTCCCCCTGCCCCGTCTCCACAGCTGCGTTGTTGTCTGCTGAGCTAATCTCCCGTCCCACTGATCCACCATCAAGGCCATGGGCTATAATCCGTCTTCTCTTTGAGAAGCTTCCTCGCCAAGAAGGGCGTGGAAGGAAATGCTCATACTGTATGTGCACTTTGTGCTGAATGATGAAAGAGAGCAACATCCAGGGTATCACCATGGTTACAAAGGGTGGATTTAGGGATGTTTAATGTGCCGAATTTGCAACAAGACACTTGGAAAAAGACAATTAATAGTGTACTAAGATTGATGCTCTATTGCTCATGTCAAAATCATCAAAGTCCAGACTCTTTCCAATCCCACAAATGAAGCCACATAATCTTGGATGTGAAGGTCCAACTAATACATAGAAAACAGAATACTAGCTATTGCTCCTCCATTGAGATCATCCCAAACACAGAGGTCTCAGTGTGTTGCAATTATCGCATAACATTGACACCAACATGTCCATCTAATATGTCACCACCTAACAACTAGGGTCAGCAGGGTTCAGATGTTGGGCTCGATTGGTATGAGAGTAGTAAAATATGCTGAGGTCATGGTCATAGAGCCCAATGCATTTCTAGCACCATCATGGTTCCATCAGTCTAAGATGCCTATCTGTATTTGGAATGAAGTGCGGCATCATCCAGTAAACACGTGAGGAGTACTTTCATTACAATCAGACTCCCGCCCTCCCCGACCCTGTGTCTTCTCTCAGCCCATTTGGAAATGAAGTGCACTGGAAGCAGCGGCAGCATTCTCCCCTCGGCCTCTTGTCAAGGGCCCATTAAAAAATGTTTGGAAGGCGCAGATCCACACAGCAGCCGGCGTCTTGAGTATTTAATAATGTGTATTCATTACCGCACACTCCATTTTCCATTACAGTGAGAACTAATAAAGGTGTCCCTCTCTGACACAAGTGAATAAACATGACAACAATGGCCAGCAGGACTGGGAGATGTATATTCCATCTGTGAAAGATGAATATAACGTTTCAATAACAGCTACACAAACTGAATTTGATTTAAAATGAGTGAAAATGTTTAGATTCTTGTTTTTTTCCCCCCACAATTATCATGACCTAATGTCACCAAACAAAAGACGTGAGCAGTGTGCTGGAGAGCTGCCAGATGGACACTGGTGCTTGGACCGATGCGCTAATCTTGTCATTGTTCCCAAATACAAAATGGCTTTTTCAAAGGGCGTTTTTATCTCGCTGAGCACAGTATCTCTTCCCGAGTCAATGTGACGTTGGATCACTGTAAACAAAGTGTCTCTTGTGCCGTTCGGCTGCCAGACAGTTAGTCAGTTGGACGCCGGGAGAAGCTTTTTCGGTTGGATCGCGACAGACATTGCAGTTAAAATGGATCTTTTGAAAACGGCCTTAACCTTTTCATCGTCAAAGTGCACATCTGTTGCCCCAAACATATATCTTCTTGTAGTCTGGGTATGCAATGGGAAACGCATTAGGGTAATTATTCAGGGTAATTATTAATAATGTAAAAATTGCATTAATTGGACAGTTTGAGCATGAATGATATTTGCATTTTCAGACTCTCTTTGCTCTTCATAGCTCAGTGGCTGCAGATCCCAAGATGCTTTGGAGAATCTTTAGCCTTATGCCAACATAGAATCAGTAGGGAGCTCTGGTATATTGTGCATTTAATATGCGCCAAGACAACTCTAAGCACTGCCTGTTCAATGCACCAACATACATGAAGGTAACTGTTACTTGAATAATGCTAAAGGGACCATTGATATATCGTATTTTTTATGCAAGGTCAGAGCATCCTTTTATTCTGATTATAGCGTAATTATGGATATTTTGATCATAATGGGCACTGGAGATGCAGAGGCCATTAGCTCCCATTTACTGACCTCTGCTGAAATAAGCACCGAATACACCATGTTGACTGCAGAGCCTCTGAATAGTTATATTTCCTTTCTCTATCATCGTGCCTCTTATATCTGGGAGAGAGAAAAAAAATCCGATGTGACAGATAAATTCAAAGGGCGAGAAGTGAGCGGACAGACACCAACGCATCACAATGTCACCGCTGTGCCTGAAGGCCTGAAGCCGACTGCTGGCCAAGGAGTTTATATTCCACTTTACTTTTATATTGTCATATTAAAGTGCATTTTTTTGCCTCTGTGTATCAGTTTCACAACATTTTCTGGAATCAGCCATTCTTCCAAATCCTTCCAACATGCATAACGTGGATTAAAATACAAATTAAATTAGAATACAGAGAGGTGTAATTCCCTGCGCTGGTCCTCATTGTTGCTTATATCCTTTTCTTAGCAGGATGACACGAGTGGCGTTTGCACCACAGGCAGAAGTGGTTGCCAGCAAGCGGTGTTTACGCATGCTGTGCGTACGGAGTGAAAGGCAGCAGAGCTGCTCGAGGATCTCGAGGTGATGAATGCGAGGGCTGAGGAGTGAATAAGGGGGCTTTAGGATAATGGCGCAGAGTCAAGCAATATTTGACTGTTGCAGGGGTAATCCTCTGCCCCCCCCCCCCGCCCCCCCCACCCCCCCCGCCCCCCCCCCCCGCCCCCGCCTGGAGGTGATAATGGCTTCATCGCTGCATGTCAGGCGTCAGTGCCATGTTGGGTCAAACAGCCCACTCCAAAAAAGTATGTGTCATGAACACATCTCGGAGTGAAGATGCCTTCTTCTTTTCTCTGCTTGTTTATCTTGATTTGTAATATGCTGTCTGCTAATCTGCGAAGTCAATAAGACTCAGACTCACAAGGGAGTTTACATTCTACTTCGTCTAATCTGAAGAAGGATTCTTGCTGTATGGTCAAATGCTTCTTAAAGCTCCAGAGTTGAATCCAAATGTAAATATGCTGGAGAAAGAATAGCACAGGGATCTACACTCAGTGGCAGAAGTGATGGATATGAGCAGAAATTGTCTATAAGGATGGGCTCTGTCATCTTTCAGCACTTCAGGAATGGAGGCTTGACCTTTAAATTCTAGTGAATACAAATTTGAGGCCAATCTTTAGCAGGTCTCAGCTGACAATCATAATGTTTTTACTACATCAGTTAATGAGCTTAAACAGAGCTGACAGATCTGGACAGACATCAATGTGATCAAAGCTATGTAAAGAGGCAAAGAACCCTCCTTATGCTCCATCAGGTAATATCAACATGGTATAAAGAATCATGTCTTACTATGCAATTAGCCACCAGAGGGCTAAAATAGTATTTTCCTTTCAATCTGTATTGAGAGTCAATCATAGCTTCAAAATGGTTTCAACCTCAGTGAAAATGAGATAAATATGAAACGAATTGAGCATGACACTACATGTTTTTGAATTTCTGGATGGATGAGTGTTTAACCAATTATATCAACCATGTCTCTGCTATCACAACAACAATATAGATGAAAGTACTTAAACCATTACTCTCAGTGGATTGGGCCTATCTCCCCACATGCTCCATTGATTTTTCCACCAGGGCTCCGTGGCCAGCTAAAATGAACATTGACCCCAATTCAGTGACCTTCATACCACACAATCAATGTGGGGAGTGAGGGTGATAATGGTGATAATTGTGCAATAGATGAGACAAAATACATTCCATTGATCTCTGAATCACCTGACACATTGAACATGGCAGTTTCAACACAATGGGACAAACAGTGAGGTGTAGCCGTCTTGCACACACAAGGTAAAGCCAGGACATTACAGGCATCGAGGTTAGAGACTGAAGCATGTGCCAGGGACAATCGTGGAATATAATCCCAACCCCATAGGGTGTCTTTAACTCCTTTTAACCTGTACTACAATGTGTCAGCTGACACATCAGTCAGACGGTGGCACTTTAAAGCTTTAAACACAGAGTAATCGCCTCAAATCATCAGCAAACCTGAGAACTTGGGGGGTTGGGGGACTCCCGAGGGGCTCGCTCATGTCACTGAATCTGATTGGTCAACGTGTGTGTACATGTGTGTGTGAAGCAGGCTTTCAAGTCTCGGTAAGGGGGTATTCAGTCGCTGTCCCTCGGGTTGAAGCTGCTGCAGCGAGCTCGGAGTGGGGGGCTGATTTGGATTCTACACCTGGCACACACACGCGCGTACACAGACACACACACACGCGCGCACACGGACATGCACACACATACTCACGCAGTCCAGAATCACAAGGAGTCCTGTCATCAATAATGACCTTAATGTTTGTGGGTGTTGGAGATGGCGAGGGGGCCTTGAATCATGATTCATCACATACACACACACACACACACACACACACACACACACACACACACACACACACACACACACACACACACACACACACACACACAAACAGCTGACACTGCGCATGCTCGGACGTTTGCACAGTGAGATGCACACACACGCATTCACACACACACTCACACACACACACACACACACACACACACACACACATACACACACACACACACACACACACACACACACACACACACACACACACACACACACACACACACACACACACACACACACACACACATACATAGACTGCTGCTGCTCCCGATGATCATTAGTGAGGACTTGCTCATCTAATAACGGCTATCCCTGTGCTCTTTCATTACCCAACATGAATACCTCACTTGTTATCTTCATCTCTCCCTCACTTTGCTGAGACACACTCATGCAGCGCACGTACACACACACACACACACACACACACACACACACACACACACATGAACGCCACTCTCCTCCCTGCACATCTCCCTCCGCCATCTCCAGCATGACTCTGCCTGTGGCCCCCCGATCCATGTGTTATTGACGAAATTCTTCCAGACACAAATGTGCATGCACGCACGGACACGCACACACCCGTCGCCCACTCCTCCACCCAATCACGCTCAGCGAGACCCCTGTGACTGATACTAGCTGAGCCTCAGTGACCAATAAAAAGGGCTTGTAGACTGACAGGTTGCTCAGCCGCCCCTGATTTATCGAGTGGGGTCTCTAGTCTGTCCCCTTCTACCTTCACCTTAATTACTTTTCCTTTCCCTCCTCTCTCTGGTTTCCCTTTTGATTCCTCCCCTATCTCTCCTTCTCCCTCTATCTCCCTCCCTCCCTCCTTCTTTTTTAGTCTTAGATTGAGGCTGCAGTCATTTGCAACCCACAGGCGTCTGAGCGGTTGGTCTCTATTAATGAACTTAGCCGAGACATATGGGAGAGGCGGGGGGAGTTGCAAAGGCTGTGCGAGAGAAGAAATAAAAGTTGATGGGGGTGCAGGATGTAAGGTGGATACAGTGTAGACGGATGATAACAAAGTCATCTTGGAAGGATTGCGAGGGACCAGTGTAATGGATACTGCAGATCCAAGAGATACCAAGACAGGTGGGGATTAAATGCTGAAAAACAAAATATTGCCTCTGCTCTGTGTGTATATGTGTGTGTGTATGTGCACTAACATTGAGGAAATTGCCTCGATTCCCTGCACTGATGAAGAAAAGGTTAGAGTTTTCCCCTCCACGTGCACCGTTCACTCCTCCAGCTGTTTAGTATTTAGCACCTGTGCCGTTCATCTCTGCCAAACACCCCCCGATTAATTTGACTGTTGAGGGCAGAGGCAGCAGCACCTGGGGTTCAAAGGTTAAATGGCTCTTGCCACAGTCAAACCTCCGCACTGTATTTCACAATATCGGGAAAATTCAAGGGTCACATTGAAACATGAGGGCTGAGGCCACGTATCACTAAAGGAATCCCACATAAGAGCTTTCATTTGGCTCTCACTGTTGTGTAATGTTCGTATGTTGAATCCTGTGTTCGATCCAACCTCCTTCAGCTTCCTACCTCTGCCTTGTTATCACCTTAGCGTCTTATTTCATTTATCATAAGCAAGGTTGGAAATGTATCTAAAAACATTTTTTATGGTGGAATTTGGTTGAAAGCGACTCTGCCACCAAATCCCATTGGTTGTGGGGAGAGTTGTTCCATGGTGCCGTGTTGCACTTTGACACTTGTTAGAACAGAGACGATGATCAAATATTCTCCAGTTGCACTTTGAAGCCTCATGTCAGCATGCAGACAGATGCCCTTGTGTCCTAATGCATATGTGAGAGCACTTTGAAGGTGGATTCCTCCCGTCGCAGAGTGTTCTCCTCCATGCTCTTTCACATGTTCTCGCAACAGTTTCATGCCCTTATGTCTTTAATGCGTAGACCGTTTCAAGTTCGCCCTCTTTGCACGCGTTGCCATTCTTCGGAGGCCATCGCACAGTTAGACGAGTCATCGAACAGTCATCTGGTTTGTTTTCTCTCCTTTTCCGGGTTCTTGGCAAACCAGCACTCAGCAGTTGTTTACTCTCACCCCACAACAGCTGCTACCTCGACTTTCCAATAAGCTGGAAGACAATAGCGAAGTAGTAGGAAGTGAACTGTGTACGTGTGTGTGTCTTTTTAAACCCTCTGCAAACACTCCTTATCCTCATACTCCTCAGCATATTCTTTTTCTCTGTCCTCTATTTTGATCTCTGTCCAACCAAGTAGACCAGTATCTTCAAAAATGGCCTCTACCCCGTAGGGTTTCCTGTCTGACCCAGTCACCTACTGCTCCACTATAGTAATTAGTCCCCTACAAATCTGCATATCCACTTTATTATTTATAGCCTGCTTCAATGATTCCTGCTGAGAGAAGTCATTAATGGGAATGGTTGCCATGGAGTCTGAATTAGAGTTGGGAGCTGGCGACATTTTCCTGTTTGCTTTTTATTAGCTATATTTATTGAGTTTCAGTGTGTAATTGCTTTGATGGCACTAACCCCCTTGTTAATGGTGTATTCCAGTCTTTGGAGAAACCAGCTCTACCAATCATAACCAGAGTTAGATACTCTTTCAACAAATGTGAGACTGGTAATTAGTGTTAGCGACTGAGCACATTGTGCGCTAACCGCAGAGAGCCCCCCCCATTCTGCATGCCAAAGTGCCCTTTGGCAAGACACTAACATTGTCTCTGCCATTAGAGAGTGATGGAAATCCTCCGTAAATATATGTGTAAATGAAAATATATGATGTGACTTCAAGTGATAAAAGCACAGCATCAATACGATTTATTTGCATGCACTAAAACCGAGCTGAACCCTTCAATAGAAGTAACATCGAAGTGCCACCTAAGTGATGATTTGCAACATTCTCGTAATGTTTTTTTCTGTGTGATAGTAATGCTGTCTGTCTCTGCCACTGAATAACATAAATTGGGCTGTGGCACTATCTGCACTTAGTGACGTGCAGTACTTGCACTTTTTGACATTTAAACTGTTCCCCTTGTACATGAACTTTTGTGTCTGATGATTACCAAGAGTTTGAACTGCCAAGCATGTGCAGAAGAGATGCTCATTTCACGATCCATCATTTATTTTTCCCTCTTTTCCTTTGAGGGTCGCAGGGGGGCTGTAGTCAATCCCCGCTGACATTGGCTGAGAGGCCAAATCACTATATTCCAGCTAAAGTCTATTTGTTGACCGCTGTTTCTTTCGCCGGGCGCGTCGCCAGGTCATGACACCAGTGCTGGCGTAGCTCTCGTGTTCATAAATCCCCACTTTTGATGCCCGTCTCATCTTTGGCGGCGGTGGCACCACAGGCCTTCGTGAGAGGTTTCATCACAAGCACGGCGGCTCAACTTCACTGAGAATGCGGGAGCATAAATCCAGCGTAGAATAGCTTTGCTCTCACCATGTGGCTGAACTGCAAGTGGCCGGCCAGGCTGAAACTTTCCATCGCTTCCTCACAAAGACTCTCAGCTTGTTGCCCTGCCTTGCTCTGGGTTTTTGATATGCGGTTCATCAAATTGAGACACTATTGATATTTTTTTTTTTTTTAAAGCTACAGCACTGATGTGCTTGTCATTGATTTGACAGTTTGGTGGCACTGCTGCCCAAAGAGGTTGCACCAGCCCCATCTCAAAGCCTGGGTTTGAGTGCGAAGCCACACTGGAGTTAAAGGTAATGAATAAATAAAAATTTGAAACAGCTTTAATCACTGGTGAACAACCAAGTTTCATCAGGCTAAGTAGTCAACTAAGGTGTTTTTCTTAGAAATGGTCTTCACATGTTATGTGGATATAACTAATACCTCATAGAGAATACCCAGGTATTATTTCAACCATAATGTAAGTCAGCTCCCTCTTAACAATTTCACCAAGTGCCTTCCACTTCAGAGCAGGTGCATGCAATATGACCCATGCATAATGGAAATGTAGCACAGGCACTTGCCCCGGAATGCCCTTTAAAAAAGGAATAACATGGAGCATTTCTCATTTTCTCACTCTGCAGGATGTTGTTCGACATGGCTGCTCCAGCTGCGTCTGGATGTTTGTGTTGTTTTCATCAAAGGTACCAGTCACCCGCCCTTTCGCAGGTTTCTCAACCCCATTCCCCCCGGTACACACGCCCACCCACACACACACACACAGACAGAGGCACAGAGAGCCACTCCTGTGCACTGACACTGACATTAAACAGAGGAGGTCAGGAGAGCTGGGCAGCGGGAGTTGATGTTTTGTCCAAAATTCTGTCCGTTTATGTTCTATCTCTGCTCGAGTCTATTTCTTTTGAAACACATTTCTTGAGAATGTCACGAGAAATGCAATC
Source organism: Chascanopsetta lugubris (assembly GCA_016785325.1). Lineage (NCBI taxonomy): Eukaryota > Metazoa > Chordata > Actinopteri > Pleuronectiformes > Bothidae > Chascanopsetta > Chascanopsetta lugubris. The sequence continues at coordinate 124,575 of JAFBJT010007249.1, forward strand.
AATGCTTTGGCACTCAGCGACATCAGATGAAAAGCACAGCGTGGGCCATTAGATATTTCGATGGTAAAAACATAAATCAATAAAACAACAGAACTGCAGTCTAGAGTGAATTCAATCGCTCTGTGTTTATTCGAAAAGATAATTAAGTTCATAACAATATGGACAATCACAGGATTTATAACAATTAGATACAGTTTCTCTTTCAATTAGGAGTGGTATATGCAAACAGTCCTGTAAGTAATGCCTGCTCACAATTGAAAATAAACAAAGAGGAATTTAGCGGCTTTTAGATTTGGGAATGAAAATGTTTAAATAAAACATTTGCAAATAAAATGAAAAGGCAATAAGCAGAGCAATATGGGTGTTTTCATATATATCTAATTTATGCAGCTTCTGCACGTCATCCAAAATGTGAATATGCTGCTTCCTATTTAGCTGATGAGATGAGATTCTCGCATTTTTTCGATTGAATTTAATTTGCTTTTATCTTTTGTTTTGTTATGTTTTGTTTTTTTCCCTTTGTTTTACTGTCTTTTACTTTCTTTTCTTTTATCTTATTTTATTGTATTTATGTATTTAAAATCTCTGTGGACATCATTGGCAAGCAGCAGGTGCAATCCCCTTCAGAACCAATCAGAAATATTTTAATACCACTTTAATCTGAAACCCTCTCTATCTGCCTCCCGCTCAGGACCCCGGGAATCATTCTGATGGAGGGCAATCCTCCGCTTGGTCATAAGCATCAAGTGCTGGCACTGAGTGGAAATGCAAGACTTTATGTGAAGAGCATGAAGCTTTTGATATCTGTGAAACTGTGCATGTGTGTGTACATGGGCCGTAGCTTGTAAACCAGTGAGATAACCAACATGCATCAGCTGCTTGAGTTTCCACACATAAACATCAAGCACTGGAGGTTATTCTCAGCAATACATAGACTAAACTGAAATGTCTTGGAACACACAGTCTTCTCTTCAAAGGTGTCGTGGTGAACTGTACGGTTTCTGACACATTTCAGTCCACTGTGTAAAATCCATCTGGTCGTCTGACATTTTCTGAAATAGTCATAAATCAAACGGAGCAAAGGCTCTCGATGAAATCTCTACCTATAAAACACTCTCATGCTGTGTATGCCGGTATCCTTGAAAACATTGTATGAAAGGGATTATAGGGAAAGGCATTGTGATGTGTCTGTTTACCTTCCTGAAGCTGCTGGGCATCAATTAGCCCCATCACAAGCTGTGAGGCGCTGACCCTTGCGTCTGCCTCCGCCGCCCCGTGCTGAGGCGAGCCCAGACTGGTTCTATTGCGGCACAAAGACAGTCTGCCAGCACTTCTGTGTGCGTGAGCCTCACACATTCGAATACGTGCGAATCAATGTGTTTCTCTCGTCTTTGACACACTGATTTTGATTTTCTGTTTCGAAACAAACTGTTTATATCTCTGTGTTAGTCTCGCGTGAATGGACATAACTTTGATTTGAGTAGAAGCGACACGGTGCCAATTTGGGGCGGGGACGACTTTGTATGGCAGTTTTCATCCAAAGCAGCATCACCACCTGCTATTAGGAGAGATTGCCTTTGTCGAATGCGCTCATCCATATATGCCAGTTTTGTTTTTGACGACAAGGAAAACAAGGGAGGAGATCAAAAAGCACAGAGTCGGTCCTTGACTTGATGCCGCCTCCCTTTGATGTGTAATCAATTACGTTGCTCACGAAAAGACGCGTAATTGCGCAACTCTTTCAAATATCAAAAAGTCTGACTCAACTGAAGACGAGATGGAAATTAATGTGCCCTTTTCTGGGGAAACTGGCCTACTTATGTGCTCTGTGCCAAAGTAATGCTTAGATTAAAAACTCATTTGATAAATTAAGTGCCCGACCACGCAGGTTAAAAATGCACATTAGTTTTCCCAATTAGCGTGATACGGCCTCGCATTGTTGTTGGTGGTGGATTGTGATCCCATGTTTGCTGCTTATCTGGTCACGGGTTCATTTTGGGATGAGCTTAATGGACTTAAATGTGACAAATGGTGTATTTGAAATCCCTGTAAGAGGAAAAGCACCGGCTCTGTGGCGTATTAATGTGCACGTTAGCCGCGCAGCAAGTCGAGGAGATTGTGTGTCACGGGGACAGATCGAGGCTGAAGAGGGGAAAGGACACATGATGAGCGGGACAGAAAAATAGAAAGATGAGAATATGAATCCAGCTGTAGAAAGATGTGATAGAGAGATACAATGGAGGAGGTTCAAACTGAGACTGAAATTCTCATTCAGGGAGAACTCGTTTCATAGCCATCAGTGCCAACACCTGTGGCTCCCAAGGGAAGTGTGTGTGTGTGTGTGTGTGTGTGTGTGTGTGAGAGAGAGAGGGACAGAGAGAGAGAGTAGCAGCAGCAAATCTGTGCATAAATCTGTTGGAGATTTGACCTGAATTTACAGCGCGCTTGGTGGCAAACAATTACCAAGCAGCTCCTCTCAGCCTTGATATTCAAAGCCCTCAATCTAACGCGCTCTGTTAAATCACTGATACGCCGTGATTGGGTTTGTTTACCCGTCAATTTATCTGCTCCGCTTTGTCTCCCACCTTGGCTTTTTCCGTCATTCAGCTCCATCCTTGTAAATTCATATAAGTGCAGGTGGAAGCAGCTGTGCTGCAGGATGGAGAAGTGGCTGGGAGAGGCTTCTAAAATATTAAGTTCCCATCAACATGTCAGCCTTGGTGAGAGTGTACATGCATCTGAACAAAGTGGCATCAAGACGCCAGATGTGATTCTGTCACTAGGGGATGGGGATACATGTTGGGAGGCAACTGGTTGACACTGGGCTGGTTGCAGAGCAGCTTACAAGGGCTTTGAAGGATGATTGCAAGGGGTGAAGGTCACAGGGTTCATAATAACCCTGCAATTATGCCCGTCTCCTAAAGCCACAGCAAATTGAAAGACTGTCTTTTGCACATGCACTGTGAGGCACATAGTATTTATGTGTACCGAAAACAGCTCATTTCAATGACAAGACTGATTATACATGTACGGAAACAACAAAGGCATGTGGCATGACAGTAATGCAGGAATCCTACATTAGGGCCAAATGAGCTATAGCCACCGCAGGCCATATCACCAATGCACAAACTCCTTCAAACAGTTGTCGGGCAAATTCCCCTCGCACGCCCTCACTCGATGAGGACACAACACCGTGTCACCGATTCCCAAACCTCTGTCACCTCCTCCAGGTGAACCCAGGGGGGATGTAGATAACCGCTGGAGTCCCGCAGCTCAGGGTGGGGAGGGAGTGCACACTCATCGGATGAACTGCTCACTCACAGTTTATATGCAGTGCACATTTATTCACAGGTTTATGTGGAGATGCAGAGGGTTATAGGACACCTGAGCTTCTATCTGATCCCAGGCGTGAAATCAATGTCCACTTTGCACTTCTCCATAGCAGGACATTTATCCAGGCCAAATAAGCATAACATGTTTTAACCACACTGAAGCTATAGAGATATCTCTTTTGTGTCAGTTGTTGAGCAACACATTCACTTGAGGGTGAACTTGTTGACACCTGTGTTTTCCGTTAAAGGTGCAGTGTGTAAGAGAGCGGTCATTTTTATCACTATAAATATCATAAAACAATCTGACATTTTAATGTATTTCTAATCACCTAAATGTAATGCTTATCTTTCGCTACCCTCAAAGGGGCAGTGTGTAAGATTTGGTGACATCTGGTGGTGAAGTTGCATGTCGTATCTAACACCTCAGCCTCACCCTTCTGAGCATTTAGGAGAACCATGATGGCCATGATGGTAGCTCTCAGTTTTCATTAAAATTCAGATGTTTAGTTCATCCATTCTGAGCTACTATAAAAACATGGCTGCCCCCGTAGAGAGGACCTGCTCGTCATGTAAATATACATTAATGGGCTCATTCAGTGGTAATGGGGAAAAAATAGGTGATTATAAATGAATGATTGTGTCAGTATGTATTTGTTTTGTAATATTTTTAGAAGTGACAAAAATGACTGAAATCGAACACTGCACCTTTAACTCTCAAATTCCAGCCAATGGATTCCACAGGTACTGCACCCATTTGTCTTTTGTCCTTTTTGGTCAGATCAGAAATCTTTAAGCAATCTTGCAGGAATATGGATGAAATGGAAATAAAGAGAAAGACACTTGGTGCCATCGTATTTACATATGTATGTAAAATGTAGAAATTACTCATTTGTCTTAAGACAACTGAAGTCAACTTCACAACTGGAAGGAAATGCACATAAAAGGAAGCAAGGCTTTCTGAACTGAGTGATCGTAAAGAGTTCTGGTAATTACTGAAGTTACAGCAAACACTCTATCCATCCTTTAAGCTTTTCTCCCACCGGGGCCGAAGCTGTGTAAGTGATCAAACCAGTTGCAATCTTTTTTTTTTCACAGCAAACACAGCCTCAATATTTCATGCCTGCTGTACGTTTCCATCGGCCTTGTCCTCTGTCATGTATGTGAGTACAGTCGCGCGTGCAGCAAAGAAAACAATGCATTATGGATAAGCAGCCTGCATGATGGCATCACGTAATTCATGCATTCCGTTCCTCTGTGGTGTGTTTGATCTTTAAAACATTCATATGATTAAGCACACACTCCAAGTCCATTTAGATTGCTTGTAAGCAGCCTTTGTGTTTGGTTAAGTAAATCATTCGGAATGAACGGCGAACATTGCCCGTGAGATTACATAACCTGCTGTTGTCGCAGAGCTTGAATACAACTCTTTGTACAACATCACTGATAAGACATGTATTAATTCCATACTTTGAATCCATTTGGATTAATTCATCACTAAATATTTTACAATCTTACCCCCTCCTGTCATGAGAGTAGATGCTTTACACACCTCCACATGACCGCTCTCTTCAAAGACTCCCATCGGTACAAGCCAATCACGGCCCTGACCCTTCTACTTCAATGTTCTGGAAATACCCAGCAGCAGCAAGATAATACAACTCCTACATGGCACTGCTGAGGACATCCACACAGCCGTATCTGATGTTCCATCCTCCTACGGTTCCAATTTTCTGCCAAGTTGTGGAAACGCTCCACTCAGCACTGAGTCCAAATTTTAAGGCACCAACCACATTCTATTTTGCAGTGGAATTAATAATGTAGTTGCATTACACGCAAAAATACAACTTCAAAGCAATGGATAAAAGCATGTGAGGATCATAATAAAATATCTAAGTGTAGTTTAATTAATATATGAGAATAAAACTAAATAATTCAATGAGAGTGACCTCCTATGAGGAATATTCATATTCACATTCCTAACATTGTATTATAGGGCCACTTTAACATTCAAGTTAAATTATATTAATTTCAATGGGTGCAAATGGAATATAGAATAATTTGAAGAATGTGTAATCACCTGTACAATGGAATTCTTCAGTTGTATGTGGTTCATGACTAAATACATGTCCAACTAAAGGTTTCCCTCTATTTGTATGGAAATTCTGGCTTGTTCACAACCATTTCAGTGAGATTTAGTTAACAGTTCTCTGCATGCTCGTGTGATTCCGTTCAGCTTCACTGGTGCAGCCAGCAGTGTTTCTGGCCTCAGGACTCTTTCGACAGAAAGGCCTGAGTTTCCCTCTGCTACAATCATCGTTCTATCAAAATGTTTTGAACATAGTTTGGCTAACATGCAAAAATGCTATGTGTGATTGCTACTGTTTTTCTTTTTTTCTAAATCATCTGAAGCTAATAGAGTGCTTGAAAACAGGGTGTATTATTTTATTATGCCCAGTGAGACAAGCTAACAAGAACACTGCCCTCTAACCTCAAGCTCTTATATGGGCAGACAATTGATTTTTTAAACTGTTGCAACACAATTAAATCACATGTATCCTCCTAATCACCCACCTTGGAAGCAGAAAACAAAATTAGCCAAATTCTTGTTTCCTGTATCTTTAGCATCAAATTAATCCAGCATTGATAGTTGGAGATTTAGGATCGTATAGCACAATCCATGTTGATTCTCAGGAACTGCTATTTCACTCAGCAGGGGAATGGGCGTAAACTTGTACCTGCATCATTTTGTGTGATTTGAGTCTCGGTGCACGACAGCGCTGCGCAGGAGCCTGCTCTCGCTGTTCTGGTTAGGTTGTGTGAGTGCCTCACCAGCGGGAATACAGTCTCTGGAAAATATAAAATTCATGTCCTGTGAACCCACCAAAACTGAGAGTTTATGTCCTGCAGATTGCCGTCAGCGGAGCTTGACAGGAAGCAGTGCAACCTGTTGTCCGTGGTGAATATGGGGAGGGGAGGGGAGGGGGGATCATGTTTTCATTCGGCGCTTGCACACACAGCAGCTGCTGCCCTTTATTAAAAGTGGTGGGTGGCCTTTGTTTCCTCTGAACTACTGTGGGGATATATTGGATGTCTTTGGAGGTGAGGTGCAGGTATTAGTTTATGTAAATCCTCAGAGGTGATGCTTTCGTGTAGGTTCAAGCGAATGGGCGGCAAAAAACATGGTTGATTGTAAAGTAGCACCTCTGAGGTCATGGTGACCAGTGTGTGAGTGTGTGTCAATGTGTGAGTGTGTGTGTGTGTGTGTGTGTGTGTGTCTGAAAGCACTCAGCCGTAGCAGGCGACTGATTGATGGCTGTGCATGTCCAGGATGCTCTGTGGCTGCTACAGACTGGCACAGTGGAAACCTGGCACTAGGACTACTCACACAAACACACACAGACCCACAAACATGCACAGGACATGCATGCACACGCTCACAACCACAACCACAGCACAGGCACAACATCCCAGATTGGGGGGTTGTCACCCACATGTCCTACACATCTTGCGTCCGCTTGAATCTGCCAAGCGTCGCCTTATAAGAGCCAGAATGTAGCTGCGAACATATGGGGGATGGGTGGGTTTAGGATTTACAGGTTGTTTGGAGCATGGAAACACAAAGGCAGCACAGTGATTACTCTTTACATGTGACTGAAAATGAAAAATACTTTGCTCGTTTTATTTTAGCCCACGGGCTATTTTAATTTGCATGTATTTCTGAAGTCTTGTAATGAAAACAAAGGAAAATTGAGATGACAGTTGGTGTTGGAAAAGCAGGAAGAAGGGAGGCGGTGAAATCGAAATGAGCCACATCTGAAATTTAGGAGCTAATAGAGTGAGTGCCGCAGTAGCTGTGTTTTAGAACATGATATCCCTAAGGTGCTGTTGCTCAGAAAACATATGCTGTTGCCTCCAGCGCATTCTGGGCATGGCACACACATGCAGAGCAGACACACACACACATTGCATAAAAAACTGTAAATGCATGAGAGTGCATGGAGCAATAACTCGTTAGTATTTCCACATTTTAATTCTACATAATTCTTACCTGTTACCAGCTCCACTGACAGTAAAGTGAACTTTATTACAGCAGCTGGTGACTGCGGCTCTGAAAAGTAATAAAATAAAGCATCATCAATTTAGTTTTACCCGAGCATTACCCGAGGTGAAGATGATAGCTGCGAAGCAAAGGCACAATTAAGCGCCGCTGAAAGTGAGAATACATCATTTCACCTCCATTGCCTCTTGACAGACCAATTTTATTGATGTTATTGATGAAGTTTCAATAAAATACAAGAACAATTTGAAAATGGTTTGAAAAAAGTGTGACCTGGAGGGAGCTGAACCTCTATGCCTTTAAATTAAATACTTGTACAGTATAAGACATTTCTTTTTTTTTATCACTCAAATATCTGCATTTATATGAACATCACAAAATCGAGGAGGGAAGACAGAATCTCAAAATCAACCACAGGCTGTTGAACAGGGATTTAGTACTCTCCCCACTGCCTGTGGGTGAACACGTCATTGCAGTTTCCATCCCGGTCGTAATTGGCATCGCTTAAACACCAATATGAGGGAAAGCAGAGGTGGAATTTGAACATGTTTTTCAAACCGGCAGTCAATCACATTGCCGCCCGGGGGCTCCCTTCTTTTATTTTTTTATGTTTTCGGTCAGATTTCTTCCAGAGAGACGCTGTGGCACAAGATCATCCTCAAAACCCTGCCTTACTCACGTCATCCCTCCGCAGCACATTTCAGAGACATAATGGCCAAGAACTCTGTTTAACAAGCAGGCCCGGAAAATAAGATACCTTTGGAAGACGCTGGGTAAAATGTAATCAGGATATAAATAAAATGTTTCACAAATACGATGGATTTACCGCCAAATGTGGGTTAGTCCAAGTGAATATGTTGATATCCGTGAAGCAGATAAGCTCAGTTAACCTGCGCAGACATGTTTAAAGCATCTAATGATTCAGCCAACCTACACATGCCCCGCTAATTCGTTCATCTGTTTGAAAACACAGCAAGCTGTTGGCTGCTGCTAGCCAATAAATGGAAAAAAAATACCCTTTCAGTTCTGCTCCGTTTCAGCTTTGTACCCAATATCTAAAAAATAAAAATCCTAAGCTAATGTTCA